>VDFB02342248.1:0-47336 GCA_007258455.2 Sequoia sempervirens
TGTGGGACCACTGCTATTTTTAGCAGTATGGCTGTGGCGGCATCAGGAATCACTTCAGAGTTCGTCAGCATCAGACGGATCAGTCACCGGGTTAAGCGAGGAAGATATTAATATTTGATCGTATTGATTAAATATTAATTAATTAACGTTTATAATATAAAGTTATAATTTTAAATTATAACTTAAGTGTTTTCCTTGAAGGGTGCGCCCAACATCAGAAGGGGCCAAAAAGTGATTATTAAAGTATTTAAAATATTCAGTGAGGACTATTGAAATATTAAAATATTAAAACGTGAATATTTTAATGAAACCCTATTTTCAAGCAAATCGCACTTTTCAGCCTATTAGTGGATTTTGCCTTGGGATTTGTGCATTATGAGATTATTGAGTTTGAAACTGATCAATTTTGGTCTGAGCCTGAGACTTTAGGGTTTCGCGTTCGATTCCTTGGAGAACGAGCCATCTCCAGCGGAAAGCAATTCAGAGAGTGTGCAATATCACTTGATTTATTGCCTACAGAGGTTTTCTTATTCAGAGAAAACTACAGAGCTTCAGAGGAATTTATATCTTCAGTTATTATCAGTTGTTTGCATCCAGATATCATCTATTACCTTGGGCGCACCATTTACAGAGGGTTATACATTGAAATTGGTGAAGGCCGTACAAATTGATTGCTGGTCTGACAGGCCGTACTTGCACAGCAGGCCGTACTTCTCTTCTAAACACGTGTTTCATTCATCTGGGGTGAAACGCCTATCTCACTGGTTCCAGAATACCTTCCTTGGAGGCGCTAACTTGCTGGGAGTCTTCAGAGATCATCATTTTGAAGGAGAAGGGCATTCATTAGTTGGGCCGTACAGATCTGTACTTCTGTATCAGCAAAATACCAGGTTTTTAAATCTTGAAAATTCTTCATTTTATACATTGCATGCATCTGGGTTTCATTGTAATCGATAGAGAAGTTGAATAAAGGATACTGGCATTGATATTGTTGCATTTCCAGAGCTATTTTATTTATAGTAAATTTATTTCCATTTATTATCAAAATCGTACCTTTTCATTATTGCATCAAAAACACAAAAAAATTGCAAAAACCTAAAAACGTCATAAAAACTCAAAACTACAGTCAGATTCAGTGTTAGGGGGAAACAGGGGTTTCTACAGTTAGCCAATCCGGGATTGTGGATAATTCCATACCATCTTCTAACTGAACATCATCATTAATTCCCTTAAGAGCAGAAATTACCTCATCTCCTAGTTCTTCATTGTCCTCAAGAATCTCAGTATCTCCTGCACCTTCAATCATCAAAGTATCATTTCCTTCCAAACACTCCGTGGAGGCTTGATTTTGGAAAGAATCTACCTGTTCTAACTCTTGAAACTGAATTTCTTGCTCATAGCTTGGCTCGATATCAACAATGGATACATTTTCGATTACTCCAATTGACAAAGTCCTTGAAGATGAGGGATTTTCAGTCACCTTTTGCTTCTTACTTTCCAATTCCTCATTAGCTGACTCCTTTTCCTCTAGTTGAAGGTTTCCACTTACTACCTTCCTCTTGCCTGGGATATGCAGATTCATCAGGATTTTCGCCAATTGCTTCCTCCTAGCCATCCTTATTGTTCAATGTGGCGTAAGTGAGAGAAATTCCTTCCTTCCTCAACTTGCTGATCTGACCATCGACCCATTCCCTTGAGTAAGCAAAAATGTCCTTCATCAATGTGTTCAAATTAGCCATCTCAGGTTGTGTCCAGTTAGGCAATAAAATAGGCTTATCTTTTTCTTGTTCAAATTGAGGATGAATGTAGTCCCCGTTGTCTTTCACTTGGTCAGGTATAGGGAACAAGTCGCACCTTTTCACAAGTTCAACTGGAATTCTTGACCAAGCCTTCTTCCTGACTCCATACTCGTCCATCAGGTTAGACCAGTAATCTTCGATCTGCATAACATGAAGGGACTTCTTCCCGTGTATTCTCAGGTATGGATCATAATCGGACCTTGGATTATAGGTGCTGAATTTGTAAAATTGCAACTCTACCCCTGCTGTTTTGGCTGACTGTAATGAAGGACAGACTTCTAGCATTTTTCCAATTGCAACCGGAAAATCCACTCCTTGTTTGTTCTTCTTCGCCTGAATGGAGTCTACACATGCTAGTTGCCTTGCTACCTCAAGCATAACAATTTTGTCTGTTGGGTATCGAGGAAGTCTGTACGGAGCATCAGAGAATCCATGAATTCTTATATAAGTAAATGTCGGAAACTGGATAAACCAAGACCCGAACTTGTCAAGCATTGCCATAGCTTCTTTAGATAGCCTTCTCTGCACTGTTCCTTGAAGAACTCGTGTGATGTACATGAGGAAGGCGTCATTTGTTATTTTGAAGTTGTCCCTGTAATGTAGCTGGAGCTGCGGGTAACAATCATATGATTTGAGTTGATCTTTCCGAAGTCCCACTTCGCCTTTACAAATCAGTCCTCTGTACTTAGTGAATCTTGCTAGGATATAAACCACATAAGAACTCATGTAAAAGGTTTTAGTTTTTTCAAGATTTCTCAACTGGAAATCGATATTATCACTTATTAACTTGGCCCAATTTACAGCCTCCATTCCCAATACGATTTCCTCCACGTATGAAAACATCCATACCTCAAAGAAGGCTCCCTGAGACGTTCCCATAACTCTGTTCAGCATGTGAATCATATCACTGTATTCTATCTTAAAATCTGTGCAAATTAGTCTCTTTGGCAACTTGGAGCGATGCCTTTTGGGTTCTTTAATCCAGTTGGAATTGATGATGTCCAAACAGGATTCCTTGGCTTGATCGAACATGGCCTGTGATTCTTGCTGAGTCCTGTTCAACATTTTCCGGCGATGGGGAATACCAAATACTTCCCTGATTGAATCCTCTGTGAAATAGGCCAAGGTGATTCCATTCGGAGTTTTAATTGATCTTGTTTGAGGATTGTACCTTCTGGCGCATTCAACCATTAACTCATTGCACTGAACCGCAGGCGGAAATCCTGCTGCTTGATGAAGTCCAGACTTAACAATATTTGAGGCGATAGGAGTAGGCATTTTGTTTTCTGTGCCAAACATCCTTCTCTTGTGCTGAATCGCATTAAATTGTTCAAAGTTTGTATCTGTAACTTTCCTCCACTTTGAGGACAACTGGGATTCTGGATAAAATTCCTTCAGGACTTCCTTGACTTGAGCTTTTCTGACTCCACCTCCCACATTCTTTGGAGAAGACATTGTGCCTGTAAGAAACTCGAAGTTAGAGAATTTTTAAATAAATTTGCAAAAAGGCGATTTCTTGGCTGGAGAAATTTTAAAAAATTAATTAAAAATCCAGAACTAGATTAAAGGCTGCATGAAGAATAAATTCTTAAATAAAATCGATTTGCCTTTATTATTTTCAAAAGCATTCATGGAATTTTAAATAATCTTTTGGATTTTTAAAGGTTTATACTGAAGTTTTCTCCAATCTTTAATGAAAAATCCAATTCCCTTCTCAAAATCGCCAAAGATAACCTGCAGTTGTTTGAAGAAAATCTGGAAATGAAGAGAAAAAATCCAATTCAATGTTCTGGAACTCAAGAAAATCCACTTGCAGTTGAAAAAAGACGTCTTTTCTTGGGAGAGCTCTGCCTGTGAAGAAAGTCGACTTTGTAAATAATAAAATAATGAGCTCACTAGATTGTCTTTTATAATAAAAACCTTCCCAAATTGTTTTAGGTCGATTTCTTTCTCTCATTGGTTGTATTTTGCTTTAAAAACGAAAAAGCAATCTTATCCTGATCTTTGACTTTTCAAACAAGGCGTCCCTTTTGGCTTGGTGATTAAGTTTTAAAATAAAACTTAAGTTTTTCTTTTATTTTTGCCTTTAGCAAAATTCGACCTTCAACTGGACTCCTTGACTTTTCAACTGGAATTTTGACTTCTCAAAGTGACTTTGCCTTAGAAAAAATTCGATTCCACCTTGAGAAAATTCGACTTCCAACTGGATTTTTCACTTCCCAACTGGAATTTTCACTTCACTCAATTTCCTAAAGTCCAGTTCAATAATTTTTTATGCCTTAGTCGATTTTTACTTTGTCCAATTGGAATTTTCACTTTGTCCAACTGGATTTTCTTGAAGAATGCGAATTTCCTCAAATAGATGAATTTTGCTTGGATTTTCCCTTTGATCAATGGATTTTCGAACTGGATTTTCTAAAGTTTCAACTGGATTTTCTCAAGGGCGTACCTCTTCCAGACTTAGGCGAATTTTGCCATGATCTACTTGCTTTTTAGTTGATTTTTCAGTGATTTTCCCTCATGATGGCGCGATTTTATCCAGTTGATTTTCTGACTTTGCATGCGCTTTTTCCTCGCTTTTCTCATCTTGCATGTGCCTTTCTCTGCTTTGCATGCGCTTTTTCTCTGCTTTTCTCATGATTTTTCGATTTTTTGCTTTATTTTTGCTCGCTTTTTAGTTCCAAAAATAGAAACTTTTGACTCAAATGCTAATGACACCCTGTACTTTCTAAAAATAGAAACTTACTAAAAATAGAAAAAAGCAAAAAGCAACTTTCTAAAAATAGTAAATTCCAGATTGGGCCAGAAATGCCAAAAACGAAAAAAGCAAAAAAGCAAAAAAGTAGAATCCCTAAAAAATAGGAAGTGTCAGAATTGAGCGAAAGCACAGGCGATCCTCGTCTGCGAGGCCCTCTAAGCACTTCCATGACGTTTATGTTCAGTTTCGGGCTCAAACTCCCAACTTGGCTCGGACGATGACCCCAGACCTTGACATGAAATTCCCAGATATCAGAGACTATGAAATTGCCACTCAACGCTAAACCCTAAGAGCAAACCAGCGAGGGTCCCCATTTGCAATGGGGCGATGTGTGAAAAAGGTCACAACAAGCCGGAGGTAGAACCCATTGACATTGTGATTCCTATGGCAATTTGTTTTGCAAACAACACATTCAAAATTTGAATGAAAACAAAATATAATAATTTAAAAGAAATTAAAACGTAGCTCTTTTGAATCTTGCACAATGTATACATTCATAGAAGAACAGAAAAAAAAAGAAGCAAAACAAAGTTTCTGTTTGTAAAACAAAAAAAAGAATGAAAAAATGAGAAAAAAATGAGAAAAACTTACCTTTTTGCAAAAATAATCTTCAACAATCTTTGTAGCAGCCAATGAACACTTGCAAATCTGTAGGAATGGCAATGCAATCGTTTGTAGAAGCTTCAACAATCAATATTCAACTCCTTTTGTCAATCCAACAAGTTAAAATAAGAACTCAGCCTCTTGGAATGAAAATACTTGTTTGCAAAACAAATGAATGAAAATGAGGTAGTTTAGGTGTTTAATATGTTTTAGAGGTCACTTTTAGGGTTCCCATGGGCATGGGTCAAAGTCAAAATGAAGGAAACAATAAAAAAATACAGAAAAAAACGCTTTTTTGCCGCCCAAACGCGTGGGTTCTGCTCGGGTTCGCTTTGGGTTCGCCCGGGTTCTGCTCGGGTTCGCCCGGGTTCTTCACCGGCGAACCAAGGCCCAAATGCAAGGACCCTGGTCGAACCCACAGAGGGACCGGACCAGGACCCGGACCCAGTGCGAACCCGGACCAGGACCGAGCCCAAAACCAGGCGAACTGGCTACACAACTTTTAAACACATGAAACCATATGAAACAGCAAATAGAATAGTGAGAGCAAACATCAACAAGGGGAATACCAATTTTCACGTGGAAAACCCTTTCGGGTAAAAACCACGGCAGATCTATAGCTTTTATTAACTACAAATGGGCACCAACCCAGATTACAAAAGTGAGCACGAATTCACTTGAAGCACCAACTTCATACAGCTGAAGCACCAACTCCAGCGTGAGCACCAACTCACTGAATATAAACACAACTCAACACGCTTGACTTCAAACACAATGTGCACATCTCCACCACACTCCAACTTTACCATCACATCTGTTTCTTTAACTCAGAAAATTGACATCTTCAACCAGCATTTCTCCTTCAAGCATTCTTCATCAACAATAGGATGGATCTTGCAATTTACAAGGCATAATATCACAACTCTTGCTGTTGCAGCATTCATAAACTTCACCCCTCAACTGCTGAAGAATCTGCTATGAAATTTTAATGCCAAATAATGACTAATGCTGATAAGAGAACAGCAGGAATAAATCTGTAGTTAATTTTCAGTCACTGCTACAGATCACAGAATAACCATCACAAACAAAAAGCTTCACTCTCAATGCAGAGAAACCCACAACACTTCAGCTTAAGCACTTCTCCAAAGTTGACTGGACGATGCATGTCCCTCTTGAAGTTGACTCAGGCTCAATAACATGGAGAACATGGCCCCTGAAGCAAAGCAGCGCACACTACACAACTTCAACTGCATAAGTCCAATCTTCAGAGCAAGTAGACATACTAACATCAACACTATACACCCCTCAATGCATTGAGGCACATTTCTCAGTCAAGACATTCATAGAAGCATAACAACGATACTTCAAACACCTCATACAGTCGACCACAATTTCTTCAACATGTCTGCAGCTTGAATCGACACACAAAAATGTATATAAAGTTGTTGCACTCAGGAAATACGGCAAAGGCAATTATTCAGACCATAGTGACAATCGAATCACATCACCCACACTCTCCATACAAATCAAAATGGAGTCAGTTGCCCAAAAACAATTTCTGTTATAGATACTGCAACGGATGACTGTTTGCAGTCATTATAATTCAGCACGACTTCTCCACAGTTCGGTCAGTAAAAAAGACTCAACAAGTTGAAGATCTCATCAATCTATTTTGAGACACCATACAAAGCACGAATTTACTCTCTCAGCACCACAACTTTCAGGCACAAATTTTTAAAAGACCACGACCACATCACCTGACAATGCACACCAGAAACACCAGAAACGCTGGAGTAAAAATGTCTTCAAAAGCCTGACTAAGGAAAAAGGCTTGTAATAAAAAAAATGGTCCGTTTTTCTCTTTGCACCAAAAAGGAGTGGTCCACAGATGGAAGTAGCACGACTCCATTAAATGCCATTCAGGCCTTCCCTTTTAATCGACCTCTAACGTACACCAACAGATAGCAAAGCATTTTTTAATGCAAACGACTTCACCCAAGATTCATTTAAGATGACTGCTATCGGCACTTCTATAACTTTTTCCATCAGAGATCCTTATCACGGCAACCACCCTTCTAAATTCACTAAAGTTTTTTCGACAAGAATAAAAATGTCTTCATCATACAGCAAATGAATTGAAGACGGACATAAACAAGGCTGCCACAAAGACTCAACTCCTCCAAGCATGCTACAGCCATCGGCCAGAATAGCAAATTCATAAACATGTACATTAAATGCCATCAATACAAGCCGCCTCAAAAGGAAAATGATGAAGAAGAATCTAAAGTCGTTGGGTGACAAGGCAGAAGTTGACAAAAAAAATAGAAAAGTCTTAGGTCGCCCCACACCAAAAAAAATCTGCAGATAGAAATTAAGTCAACACTAGTAATAGAATTTTCATAAGTGTTTTTTTAGACAAGCCGCCAACAAGAGCCGTTGACAATAATAGAGGAATCATGCTACTCAGAAAAACCAAGCTGTTGACCTTTGAATTTTGACTGGGCATTGAGTGGGCAAAAACACTTGACCTGGCAAATAAATTAATACCGACGGCATATGATTTGGTCATTTCATTTGCAAACTTAACTAAGCATCGATCATTTCATTTACCTTCAAAAACCACACAATAGCCAGCTCGACCACAAATAATAAACAATAACCTTTGTGCCATGTGGTCCAAATAACAACAAACTTATGTGTCACTTGGCTGACACAAAACTTCCAGATGTAACCACGCCTTACATTAAGCTGAAGCCAAGCACATAGACAATTGACCTTTGACATCAATGACAAAATACTTCAACAACACCTTCATATTCCAACACTCCAAAAGCCTAGGAATGCTCTTGTGGAGAGGCCAGGCTATATTCCACCTTGACAAGAAGGCAGACCAAAGATAACTAGCAAAACTACAGTGAAGAAAACGGTGTTCATTGCCTTCTTCGTTGGCTTCGTACATCACACATTTTGAAGGCCTAGCCCTACCTAGAAGCCTCAGTCTATCCCAAGTGAGCGCCCTTCTCCTCCCAGCAATCGAAAGAAAAGAATTCAACTTAGGCATATTGTGTTTGAACCACAGATTATTCACAGCCCACTCCGCGTTATCTGTTTAACAGCCTTAACCGAAACTTGGCCATTGCCCTTATCACCCCAGACCATCTTATCCTCCCTAACTGGACCAATCAGTGGCCATTTCTCTATTTCACTCTAGATCTCATTACAAACCTGCTGCAATTCATTCACTGAAGCATTGAGAGCACCCCACCTATGTCTAGGAGGTTGCCCCACAATATAACCTCTTGCCCTTTCGCGAATACTGTCCTCGAAATGAGAGATCAATGGTTTGAAATGGGGGAACTCCTCCAAATCTCCAAAGGCCAGCCATCTATCCTTCCAAAAACGGATCTTACCTCCATCCCCTATACACCATCTCAGCCCAGGCATGACCAACTTCCTGCTGTGACAAAGAAAATTCCAAATACTTGAGCCTGAAGAAAGAGCAGCCTCCTTGTCAAACAGGAAATCAATGTTATTTTGGAGATATTTAGCTTGCAACACTTTACTCCATAGTTTATCTTTTTCCTCATAAACTCTCCAGACTAATTTTGCTCCCAAAGCCATGTTCATCTCCTTGCACTTCCTTATACCTAGACCTCCACTTTTAATTGGTTTGCATACATCATCCCACTTCACCAAATTATATTTGAAATTATCTTCACAGCCTTTCCACAAAAAGCTTCTCTTGGAGTCTTCGATGGTCTTTGCCACTTTACTGGGAATTTGAAAAGTAGACATGGTATAGACTGGAACAACCAGTGTTCCACGGAGTTTCTTGAAGGGGACGCGTCTCGGGGACGGGGGGACAAGGGGTCTAAGTTTGGGGACGGCGGGGGGACAGTGGTAGGGGGGTGGCGCTGATATACATATGGTACTTGAATAACTAGTTATAAAAAGATGTTTCAGAATAACATTTGAAATTAAACTTTGAAAAAATAGTAAAATTGCAAATACTAACATTTTGAATACTTGAATACTATTAGTAATCAAATAAAATATTAAAATTTGACAAATGAAATTGTCGAATTTGAGATTTCTATTATATGAATATCGAAAATATGATATGTCACATCATAATATCAATTCATAATGATAAAAATGATTACAATGAGTAGCATGAGTACATTGACATCATAATCAAAATAAGTACAAAATGCAAAAATGTAGTGAAGGGAGGCCTCTAATCATCCCCAAACTCCTCGTCACTCGAACTACTGGAATCCTCGCGATCAAGCTCAGCCAAACTAACACCAACCAGCCTTGCATTTGAAGCCGAAACTGGAGCATCCTCATAAATCTGTTCTGGCTCCTCTGGATCTACATCCCACTGTGTTGTTGGACTCTCTTTGTACAAAAGTGATTTGCGGTCAGTGGAACGCAAAGCACTATGTATAGCCACAATGTTCTCTGCTCTCTTAGAGGTAAGTCTATTCCTCTTAAGAGAGTGGATGAAGCTATATGTAGACCAGTTCCTCTCAGCAGTTGAAGAACTAGAAACCTGAGATAACAATTGGATGGCTAGACTGGTAGTCAGAGATCCCGATCCATGGCAAGTCCACCACAAAATTGGGTCCTCCTGTGCCATAGTTCGCATATCCATCTTGGCTGCATTTGAATAACCCCTGAGAGTGGCAAATTTGGTCCACTCAGTGCGAATCACACTGGCATCTACATCATCATACATCCTCTCAATGCACCTAAAGAACCCTGCCTTCACCTCTGCATCCTCTATTGGTGTCACTCTACCAGGCCTAGTCAAGTACCACTTAGGATTAAGTACATGGGCTGCCATGTGCAAGGGAGTGTTGAGCTTCTCCCATCTCCTGTGAATGATTGGCTGAATGTGCTCGTGGTAGAATGCTAATGTGGGGTCCCTCTCTCACACAACAACCCTCATCTGATCAAGCATAGAATCGATGCACTCATACACCTCTCCAAGGTTAGGTGCATCCGCATACCCATACTTGATAACCTGGAAAACCGGTTTAATGATGGCAACAATATATTTTGCATCAGCCCAAAACACATCGCTCTTCACCGTATCCTTCACCCTCCTCCCCTGCTCTGTCTTAGACTCGACCCACCTACTCCAATCTGCTGTCATGACCATGAGTTGCAGTGCCTCTTGCAACTCAATCATTCTATCCAAGAGAATGAAATAGGAAGCATATTTCGTATCAGTAGGTATCAGGAACTCCTTAGTGAAGGTCCTGAAGAGTGCATGTGATGTGTGGTGGTTGCAGATAAACATCTTCACATCTCTCGCATCATTAACCACTGCTCTAATCCAATCAATCTTTCCCATGTCCTTGAGTGCATTGTTCATGGCATGCACACAACATGGGGTCCACAAAATATGCGTATAAGTAGCCTCAACAAGTCTCCATGCAGCTTTGCACACATGTGCAACATCTATCACAACTTGGACCACATTTTGTGGCCCAACCTCCTTAATAGCATCCCTGAGAACCTTAAACTGAAAATCAACATCTTTGCGATGCCCTGAACAATCAACTGCCTTAAGAAAATATGGGCCCTCAGTACATGTAACCATGATGTTAATGAGTGGACGATGGCTAATGTCCGTCCACCCATCCATGACTATGCTGCATCCTGTCTTAACCCAACACTCCTTCATCTTCTCCATCAACAAATTGATCTTGGAATAGTTCTTATCCAAGATCATGGTCCTCAATTTCGTCTCACCTGGTGGCACATATGATGGTCCTCCCTTTGCCACCATCGATATCATATCCTTATAATAAGGAGATCAGGCAACATGAAACGGGATGCCATTGGCAAAGAAGAAATTGCTAATGGCATCATCTATCTCATCCTTGAGCTGCACATTAAACAAATCTGTAATGGGGTTACTTTGAGTTTGACTTTGCAATTTCCGTTTCCCCCTCCCCTCTCCTGCATAGGCACTAGAAGAAGAACCTGGTGTCCCTCCTACTCTCGTCTGCAAAGTATGGCTGGATCTTTGTTGCTGGCTATGCTGAAGCTGTGTCCTATGAACCAAAGTAGTAGGCACAGGTGCAGCTAGAGTATCATCAGGAACACCCCATAACTTATTTATTTCAACTTTCAATTTTATGTATTCTAGTTTTGCCAAAAATTCACATATCCCCACACCTTTTCCTCTAATGAAAAGGTGTGCATTGACTCTAGTGATGCTCCCATACCACCCCTCACCACAAAAGTTGCACTTCCACCTCGTTGTGCCACTAGATGTTGCCCCTTGCCTGCTTAGATCTTTTGTTGCAAATTGTTTGAGAGGGGATTTGGGATCAAAAGGACCCTTAGCATACTTTGCCAATTTTGCAGAAGGGCACTCAAAAGTACTTGCTTCACTTGTCATGGAACTAGTTTGGGCTTCATGCTCAGCCCCATGGTCATCCCCCTCAGCCTCAGGTGCATATTCAGGATCAGTATCACTATGTGAATGAACCTCATCCTCATTCATGTTGATGTCATGAGAGCTCATCGTGACACTGCAATAAACAAATAAATTCTATAAGTGCCTAGTTTCAGCCTAGTCTAACAAATTTGAAAATAAAATTTGAAAATTTCATGATGAATCTTGATGGAAAGATGAAAAAAAACAATGAGCCTTGAAATGAAAATTCAAAATATGAATATGCATTTGCAGCCATGTATATGAAATTATGATTAATTTTTTAATCATAATTTCATAGACATGGCTGCAAATGCATATTCATGTTTTGATTTTCATTTCAATGCCCATTTCAAACATCAAACTACATTTTCAAAATGAATCTAAAAACTTGGAAAACAAAACAATTTTCTTTTTTGAAAAAACTAAGAGAAACAGTCATAAAACCCTACCTTGTGCTTGAAAAATCTTTCAAAATTGGTATAGAATGCTCCTCCTCTTCTTCTTCTTTCTCCTTCTCACCCCTCTTGCACTTGCAGCACCTCAAACTCACTCTTTCACTCACTCTTCTCACTGGTTTTCCTCTTCTTCACCTAGCTGCTCCAAAACATCAAATGCATATGTGAGTAAAAAACGAGCAATTAAAGACTTTTATTTAATTTAGAGGCTTTGAGATGGGTCCCACAAGCCTTTAGTGTTCCGCCCCAGGCACAAAGACCCATAAAAATAAAAGAAATTAAAAAAAAAACACTTTACAACACGTCCTTGCGTGGGAGACGCTCGAACATCCCTTAGACGTCTCAGAGATGCCTAGGCGTCTCCCACGTCTCCGAGACGTTTTTCACGTCCCGACGGTGGTGGAGGGATGGCTGAGGGACGTCTCCCTGGCGTCTCCAAGTCCCCGAAACGTCTGGGACGGGGGGACGGCAAAAATTAGGGGGGCCGCGTCCCCGTGGAATGTTGGGAACAACAAACATAGAGGCCTTAATGAGCATTATCTTGCTAGCCAACGACAACCAACACCCTTTCCAATAATCCAACATATTGTTAATTCTACTAACAACCTGTTGATGCGTGTTTTATGACACACCAAGCATTAGAATAAAATGCCCAAAGACACCCTATCCTCCCTTGAAAAACCACTGCGTATACTAAGATTGTGAGAAGATATATGGCGATTCCAAGGTTCCTTATGTCAGGTCTTGACGTGTGGATAAGCTCGATGGTTGTTGTGATATGCTGTTAATACACAAAGGGACTTATGCTAGGCTTGTTCAATTCACAATGAAGGTTTAGGCAATGAACTTTTGTTGTTTGGGTCTTTCAAACAATCTGAAAAAGAGATAAGGGTTTAGAAGTTATAATATACTTCCTAAGAATTCAAGAGATGGTATTGACTTGGTGAAACCAATAACCACGCTTTGCTTTGCTACGCTTAGGACAACTACACAAAATGGGTGCAATCTTCAAGGGAGTGTGCTTATGATTTTCACATCATGAATAACTACCATCAAATCGAACAATATTTATCCAGACAGAAGTTAAGCATCTACAAAGTAAGCTCAGGCTAACTTTACGCATTGAACGAAAATCATCCATCCAAAGAAAGTATGAGTGAAAGTTTCACCATAAATCAATACTTATTAGATCTTGCATTCGTCTAACATACATGAAATAAAATCTAACTATGATGAGGGATAAGAACCATGCAAACTCCAAAATAAGAGAAGTAATCACCATCAATTTGAACAATGCATTACTTATTACTTTGGCAATCGTATGCAACAATTTACTTATCTCAACATGTTTTGCAACATGTTCCCATGTTTTACAAATGAGGAGTGAGCTCAATTTATAGGCTCTTCGATTACAATTCAATGGCCAAGATTGATTTAGAATCAACGATTGAGATTACAAAATAAAACCCTAATTAGGGCTTGTCATAACTAACTCCTTCTCGACCAATGAGAAAATTACATTCGAGGACACTTGTCCTTTTTGCTAAATATGAATCAACAATAAAATAGAAAGTTGCTGCATGGTGGAGTGTCAGGTTCATTGAATCTGGACGTGTTGACTTGGAACAATTTGATTGGTCGAGGCGCCACTTCAGCAGGTTGGATGTCCTCCTTGGTCACTTTGTTCGTTTTTCCATGTTCTTGCCTTAGAATATTTTCCTTGCCAATGACTCTGTCCTTTGTGCTTGTTTCCTCCTAGCTTTGATCCTGGATTCCTTTTGAGACTTTGATTTCTTCTTCTCACCCGTATTGGAAGTCTCGCCTTGGAGCACATGTTTAGACTTGAAGCTATTAAGTCTTTCTCTCCGGATTGCTCTGAAATTCCTTCAAGTGCCTTGAATTGGATTGGTGTTATTCCTTTGGATTTCCTCTTTGAATTATCCAATTTGTGTCAAAAAATTATCTAAGTATGGAAATTTGTTTGGAACACTCTTCTTGTCACCATCTGATTCTAATTGGGGCTTGTCTTTAATTCTTTAGGGGATGAAATCCTTCAAGAAGTTGCCCTGGTTGCTTCAATAGGTCTAGGATTGTAGATGATATCCCCCCAAGATGTCTGAATATTCTTTCAAGTGCCTTGAATTTGGAGAAGAATGCCTCTGTGCTTTCGCCAAAATGGAGGAAATTGGAATTTTCTCTGTGAAGTATTTCCCATACTTAGCCAAATTTTGGCTATTCAAGTTCATTTTGTAACACCTTCACGCGGACCACTACTTAGCCAAGATTTTTGCCATCCCTATGCTCAAATGAACTTTGCTTGTGGATTCGCCTTCAATTCTGAATTTGGCTTGTGCTATGTAGGACAAATTCCATCTTTGGACAAGGATTTTATTCACTTCCTCTTTACTTTTCCTCTTTATTCCTCTTGTTTTCCTTCCAACACTTAGTCAATTTTCTGAATTTTTCTCCTTGGCCGGACTTTAATATGTGCATGCCATTGTGCAAGGCAAACTTGACTTAGTCTTTGGACATTTCTTTTTCCTTGAGCGGACTTCACTTGAGTTTGGAAATTGCTTCTATCTTGACCTAGGTCGGACTTTTAATCCCCATGTGTCAAAGTCGGACTTTACATCATGCTTGCCATTGTGCTTGGCAGACTTGATGAATGTTAGGACATGCCTTCTTTAAGCAAAGTCGGACTTTACTCATGTTTGGACAATCATTTCTTGGGCAAGGTCAGACTTTCCATTGGTTTGGACGTCTTTCTTTCTAGCCAAGTCGGACTTTATTCATCTTATGCCAAGGAAAACTTTGCTAACACTTAAAGATTTTTCTCCCTTGGCCAAAGTCGGACTTTGAAGTGGTTTGGACATCCTTCCCTTGGGCAAAGTCGGACTTCATCATGCTTAAGACATTCCACATCTAGGCAAGGTCGGACTTTCCTTGATGCTTTCCAAATGATGGCGGACTTCATAACTTTCATTCCCAAGTTGCTTGCAAGGTGGGTCGGACTTAGAAGCTTGTTTGACAAAGTGCTTTGACATGGCGGACTTCAAGCTTCCCTTTCCATACACTATCTCCTTATGGCGGACTTCACACTTTCTTTTCCATATGCAAGGGCGGACTTGGAGAATTTCTTTCCATGTTGCTGGGCGGACTTTGAAACTTTTATTCCACTCTCCCTTGGTGTCTTAGGCGGACTTTGGTGATGCCTTTCCACTTCCTAGTCCAAGGGCGGACTTCACAAACTTCTTTCCATTCTTCATCTTGGCATGGCGGACTTCCAAGATTTCATTCCATTTCCAAGATGCAAGGTAGGGTGGACTTTCTTGTTGGCTTGCCATCTTCTATCCAAGGCTTGGGCGGACTTCAAGAAGTTCTTGCCATGTTCATGGTGGACCTTGGAGATGCCTTGACTGAAGTATGGTGGACTTCTTGATGAGTTTGACATATCCATGGCGGATTTCCAAGGTGTCTTGGCAAGTGCATTTTTCCTTCCAAGCGAACTTCATCAACTTCGTGCCATTGTAAGCCTTCTTCTGGATCATCTTGCTATAGGATTTTCTCTTGATTTTTCATGATTTTTGCTTGCTTTTTACTTGATTTTTCTTCTAGTGGCCTGAATTTTTGATTCTAAAAATGGAAATGTTGACTCCATGACTTGGGTTGACTTTCTAAAAATAGAAAAAGCAAAATCCCTAAAAAATAGGAGTCTCGGATTGGTCCAAAAATGCCAAAAATGAAAAAAGCAAAAAAAGCAAAAATCCTTAAAAAATAGGAGTCTCGGATTGGTCCAAAAATGCCAAAAATGAAAAGCAAAAAAAGCAAAAATCCGTAAAAAATAGGAGTCTCGGATTGGTCCAAAAATGCCAAAAATGAAAAAAGCAAAAAAAGCAAAAATCCCTAAAAAATAGGAAGTGTCAAAATTGAGTGAAAGCAATTGCATTCTTCGTCGACTGGGTCTTCTGAGCACTTTGGCGATGTCTATGCACAGTTTCGGGCTTGAATTCTCTACTTGGCTCGGGTGATTACTCAAGCTCCAACTTCAAACTCCTCATTGTAAAAAGACTGGTGATTAGCAGTTGTGACGCCAAGAGGGTCCCCATTTGCAATGGGGCGATGTTGTGAAAAGGGCACAACACAACCCTACTCCACTCATTTGTAGATGGTTTTCTGGAAACCAAAGGCATGCCTAAATACATACTTGGTAACTGACTAATTCCATAACCCAAAATCCTTTGAATCTCAAAGCTTTCCAAGCAGGGCGACTTCAGGAAATAAATCCGGGATTTGATCTCATTCACTTTCTGCCCTGTAGCTTTCTCATATTGCATCAAAACTTTTTTGAAAGTGGGAGCTTCCCTTCCCATAGCTTCACCGAATAGAAGAGTATCATTTACAAATTGTGGATGAGTGTTATTATTTACCCCGCAAGACAATTGCAGCCCTTTAAGAACACCGTTAGTGACATGGTTTTGGATGCTCCCACTTAGAACCTCAGCCAAAATAAGGAAAAGAAAGGGAGACAGCGGATTGCCCTGATGAAGCCCCTGCCAGCACTAAAAAAATCAGATGGTACACCATTAATCAGGACCGCATAGGATGTTGATGAAATGCAGTTGTTAACCCACTTACACCACGCTTCACTGAAATTAAGCTTCCATGACACTCATGAGAAAATCCCAGGAGACCCTGTCATAAGCCTTGTTCATATCTAATTTGATAACCATTCCTTCCTTTTTTCTGTTTTGGATAGAGTGAATTACTTAATGGGCGATAACAATTCCATTTAAGATTTGTATGTCCTTCAAGAAACCACTTTGCTCACCTGAAATAATGCACTCCAAACAAACCTCTAACCTTGAGGCCATGGCCTTAGCCACCACCTTGTAAATAGCATTGCAAAGCGCTATAGGTCTGTATTGGTCAAAAGAGACTGGGTCCCTCACCTTGGGGATAAGGGCAATATAAGTGATGTTCCAAGGCTTAAATATGGACCTGTGTACCCTGCTCTCCTCCACAACAGCTCAGACATCATCCCCAACAATGTGCCAAAATCTTTGAAAAAACTTGATTTGAAATCCATCTGGGCCTGGGACCTTCCTTGCACTCATGGAGAAAACCACATTCCTGATTTCTTCTTTGGAGAAAGGGTCCATAAGGGTAGCATTCTGCTCTACCGCAATGAGACTGGGAGTATTGCTCAACAGCTCCCCTTGGGCATCCCTGTCCAAATCAGATGAAGCACTGAGCAAAGTTTGAAAAAAGTTCTTCCCAGCAAGTCTAATGGCATCCATATCTTCTAAAGAAATCCCATCGGGGGTCTGAATCTTTGATATTCTATTATGTTGCCTTCTGATCTTGGTAGTAATATGAAAAAAAATGGAATTCTTATCTCCTTTCTTCAACCATTTTACCCTAGGTTTCTGGTGCCAGAAAATTTCTTCCATTCGTAGAAATCTATTGAGATCCTCAAGGAGACCAGACTCCTTGGCACGTAACTCAGATGAAAGGCCTTTCTCAGCAATTTCCGTCTCAGTTTTTTGTAGCTCCAGCTCCACCTTTTCCTTATTCTTAAAAATATCCCCAAAGGAATTCTTGTTCCACAATCTGACCTGACGTTTCACTTCCTTAAGCTTGTTATGAAGGATGAACCTTAAGCAGCCCCTGATACTGGGTATCCACCAGCCCTCCAGCAACTTCTCAAACTCAGGGGCCTCATACCACATTGCCTCCATCTTGAAAGGGATGCCTCTGGGCTTAAAGGCTTTGTTTACTAATAAAGCAATCGGCCAATGATCTGAGCCACCAAAGTGTAAAACATCAGACACAAAGCAGTCTTGACTCAGAAACCAATCAGAAACAACAAGGAACCTGCCAAGCCTGCTAGAGATATTGTGATCCCCCACGCGCCTGTTAGACCAGGTGAACCACCTAGTCTTGGGTTTGATATCTGTGGGAGATAAATCTTCGCAGCACCTTGTAAAGGCCAAAGAACCCTGAGAATTAAGAGCCTTGCCCCCTTTCTTTTCCTCAGGAGATAAAATATCATTA
The DNA here is from genome assembly GCA_007258455.2 of Sequoia sempervirens. Classification (NCBI taxonomy): domain Eukaryota; kingdom Viridiplantae; phylum Streptophyta; class Pinopsida; order Cupressales; family Cupressaceae; genus Sequoia; species Sequoia sempervirens. The sequence continues at coordinate 18,127 of VDFB02342248.1, forward strand.
AAATCCCATCCTAATAGCCAATGATCTGAACTATGCAACAATTTGAAATTCCTGAGGTAGTCCCACAGTACCAGTCTGTCTCTGACTGCATTAGGCCTGTACACCTTAGATACCAAAAAACTATTGCTTTATTTTACCATATTGCATTTGATGTTGATACAGAAATACTTGGACTCAACTTCCACCCCTATGATTGAGGACTTGTTCCAAAGAACAGCCAGGCCACCAACCATGCCATTGGCGCTAACAGCCACACCAACTCCATTTTTCCAAAACCTCGGGACTAAATTGATCAGAAGATCTTTATCCATTTTGGTTTCTTGTAGCAACAACAAATCCGGACATTCAACCTCGATTAGCCGTTTGAGTAAACGGTGCTTCTCTGGGCCATTTAGGCCTCGGATATTCCAACTGAGCAGCTTCATGGCTCCTTGGGATCAGGGAGGTGTCCACCTCCATTGGAAACAAATTGCCTCATTGAGGCCTGAGTCCCATTCTAAATCTCTTCCAAAGCCTTTGCTTTAGCCTTACTAGCTTCCCCCTTTCTGCCTCTAGTGCTGTTTTCCCCTGAGTCCACTAGGATTCCATTCCTACCTCCAAATTTTCTGGTTCTCCTTGTTGCAATAGACCACTCATTTTCTTTATTGGAGATGTCTCCTCCAGCAACATTGATTTTTATAGGAGGAGAGCCCTGCTCCGGTGAAGACCTTCATTCATTCAAAAACTGAAAAAAGCAGTTGTTTTGGCAATTTAATTATCACAATCATTTTTTGAAGTTTAAATTGGCAAGGGGAATTTTATTTTATTTTTTTGTGAAAATTGTTGCTTGTTTGGGGCAAATGATGCACCTGAGCATGATTTCTTGTTTGTTTATGATTTATCGCTATTTTTTGAGACTTTTACTTCTTTGTATTGAACAAATGACCACAAAAGTGAATTTTAGCTGAAATAAACAAGGTTTCTAAATATATAAATATTCTCAAGTGTTTTTGGTGTACAAAACTCATGGATATCATCATAACATGAAGTCATGAACTATGGTAGAGAGGATCCTGTATCATTCGGCCTAGCATCACTAGGCCCAACATCACTAGCTGTACATGGGGTTTTGCACTCATGTCTTAGATAGGTCCCTGATGTTGCTGCAGCTGCAGTAGCAATACTTGGATCAGGATTGACTTGGCAAACCAAAAGTATAATTATAATTCAGTTACTTGGAGAAAACTCAAGAAAAATTGGGAAAATGCTGAAAAATTCACAAATTGATAAAAAACATTGTTTTTGTTACTTAAAGCCAAATAAAGTAAAAAAACACTATTTTTCCATCTGGCACAGATGAAAGCAATTTTAATTTTTTGATTTTTAAAATTATAGATGTAGGGTTTAAAAAGCAAAAAATAAGGTTTTTGAGGTCATAGAGTCCATAGCACATATCATTTTTAATAATTTAATCCTTTCTAACTGAGCTCCAAACATTTCTAAAAATGTGGGTGGTGAGGGCATAGAGCAGTGATTAGGCTGTAACTAAATGCAAATGACTGCCCTTGAGCGTGCCCTAATCAATCCAATGTCTGGTTACTTTGGTATATCCAAATCTTTTCTACTAAAATCCAAATCTGGTCATTTAATTTTTTACTTTTTAAGGGTCTATTGGCTTTGCCAGGTCTAGCTGTTGGGACTCACAAATTTGGCAAGTCTGTCAGAAACTTGCTGAGACTTGTAGGCAAGTCTGCAGGCCTTATTTGGCCAGCGTTGTCTTGGGACTCAGGAAGTTTTCCAGTTACCCAACAAGTCCTGTAACTATGCTAATGCTACACCAAACACAATGGATATTTGCTAAAGAATGAGTGCCCTTGAGTGTGCTCTAATCAATCCAATGTCTGGTTACTTTGGTATATCCAAATCTTTTCTACCAAAATCCAAATCTGGTCATTTAATTTTTCACTTTTAAGGGTCTATTGGCTTTGCCAGGTCTGGCTGTTGGGACTCACAAGTTTGGCAAGTCTGTCAGAAACTTGCTGAGACTTGTAGGCAAGTCTGCAGGCCTTATTTGGCCTGCGTTGTCTTGGGACTCAGGAAGTTTTCCAGTTACCCAACAAGTCCTGTAACTATGCTAGTGCTACGCCAAACACAACCCTCATGAGCTTAGCAATATCTTGCATCTTAGGCTAGTAGACATATCTCTGGAAAATTTTGGATGTCTTGACCACTCTTAAGGTGCCCTGCTACTTTGGAGGCATGAGCATCTCTTGTGAGCATGTTTTTTTCTTCCTTTAACACAAAGTTTTGACTTTTTTTTTGTAAACTGGTGGGTTTCTTCCTTTCCTATAATTTTATCTTGTGTTTGCATTTTATTCCAAACTGATGAAGTAGGTGTTGTAATGCACCTGCAATTTCTAGGCATCGCCTTGTTAGCTGGGCACCTTGTAATAATTTTCTTTTTAGCAAAACCAAAATTTGATTGCTGTTGCAATTGTTTGTGTCTGAGAAACACTTGCTGGACTTAATGATTATGAATTTCTAAATATAATTTCTTACAAAAGCTAAATTTTGATGACTGTTGCAGTTGCTTGTGTCTGAGAAAGATTTGATTGTAAGAGAAGAGGCATGTCGGATTGGTTTGCTATTTGGTGGATTTACTGGATCTTTCCATGGTCTTCGTTGTTTGTTGAGGAAAGTAAGGGGAAAAGAGACTCCATTGAATGGGTAAGTGCTTATATTACTCACTATAGCAGTACAGATATTGAAGAAATATGAGATCTCCAGGTCACGGTTTTTATAGGTGACTGTTATAAAGGATGTTATGTTTGGCTTCATGTCCTTGATTTACCTGATATTATTTACATTTTAAAGGCTAGACTTCCACTCTGGGAACTAACTTGCAAATTTTGATGTCATGTATACAATTTATTATTGCTTTTGTATCATCACTAATGAAGCATAATGTGGAATAGATTTCTGGCAGGATCTGTGGCGGGATTGTCAGTGCTAGCTTTAGATGATCCTAGCAGGAGGCGTACCTTGGCTTTGTATCTTCTAGCCAGACTTGCACAGGTAGTCAAATATCCTTTAAGTGCTAAGTAGTGATTTTGCATGCTTCACGCTTTCAACTGTTGCCCAGGTTTCTCATCTCAAATTCTGTTCGACTTATTTTACTATTTTTTTGTTAAAGAGTTTTTTTTTCTGAATATGTTGTATAGTGTGCTTACAACTCTGCCAAGTCCAAAAATAGATTTCATTTTTGGGGAAGCCACTGGAGACATGGAGATTCTTTGTTGTTTGCCATATCATGTTCTCAGGTGAGAGAATTTCAGGAGTTTGATTGATTATTAATTTATTATCTTTCTTTTAAAAAAATTAAATTAAATATCAAAATTGATCTATCTTCAGAAGAGCACTATTTTGTTCTATACATTTCCATTTAGCATGGTATTTCTTTGCTAAATAGTGAGGTCCATTTTGGATATATTGAGGCATGGACTGATTTGAAAATGAGTAAAAAATATTCTATATTTTAAATCAATGGAAATGAATCAGCTTATACACATTATAGCTTTCTGAAAGTTCCAAAACAATAGAGAATGTTCATTTGCTTAGAGTTCCTCTTCACCCCGTTAGGAGAGTTTTCTTGTAATGTTCCTTTTTTAATTTTTTTCAATTTTTTTCTATGTTCGTTGGGGATGTGTCCTTTGGGTTTTTCCAAGCCATGCCCATCCCGAGGATGTCTTGTGGATGGCTCGGGGATGGCTAATGTTCCATAGCTGTCCCCATTAATTTTTTTTTGATGTAAACATCTTGAGGATGTAGAGATGGGTAGGGAACAGTTGGGGATGTCTCAGACATTCCTTGATTGTCCTAGGGATGACCGGTCGTCCCTTGCGCTATTGACACATTTTTAATTAAAAAGACCCAAATTTAAAAAAGGTTGATTTATTATTATTTTTTGTGGGCCCCACACCACTCTTAGCCCTAAAATAACAAAAAAGCCTCCTTATTTCATTTTAACTCATTTATACATGCCAAAAAAATTTGCAGCCGAGTTGGAGCCAAAAAAGTTATTTTGAGCAAGGTTTGAAGGTGCAGTTGGAAAAACTAGCATTGGTGAGCAGTAAGGAGTGAGGTAGCATGAAAAGTGAAAGAGGTAAGCGAATCTTCCATTTGTTTTTTTTTTCAATTTTTTTCAAAGTTTAAAGGGAGAAATGTATTATTTTTAATTTTTTTTTTTCTATTTTCAGTTTCCACTTGCATATTATTTCACAAGACAAAACATGAGCAGTAGTGAGAGTAGTGAGCATGATGAGATGGAAGAAAGAAATAGAAATTAAAATGTGAGAGTTTCAACCTCTCTTGGGGTTCATCAAGGTGTGGGAGTGGTATGGGTGAAAGGGGACAACCACAAAATCCATTTGAGTGCCTTCCCAAAGTTTCAATAACTTATGCAAAAGGCCCTTTTAATACCATAAAACTTCTCCAATTTGTGATAGCCCTAGACAAAGATAAAAAGAAAAATTTGGGGGGTACTAGAGTGTGGTTGTGTCACATTTATAAAATAGATTTTAGAGGAGCTATACAAGAGTATATTGTCGTCTATTGGACTTTATTGGACAAGAGGATAAGGTTTGTCAAAAAACAAAGGAGGATGAAAAGGTAGAGGTTTGTTGATTGCATATGGAGGCGTAATCAAGGTCTTTGGTGTGTTAATGCCAACATAATCTACACAAGTAGCTATGCATATGCCCTCTATAGTTGGTAGTGGTAGTGGTAGTGGTAGTGATGGTGTATCTACAAGAGGAAAGATGAAGACTATTGCTAGTGAGAAGGCGAGGACAGTTGCAAATTTGTTGAATATGTAGGCATAGAATGTGACAGTCTTCCGTTGCCAAATTTTTCTATGCCCATGCCATCCCATTCCATGTAGCATGTTCTTACTTCAGTCAAATATTCAAAGATGTAGTTTCTGTTGGTCCCTCATTCACCCCCTTGGAGAACATAAACTATGCACTACCCTGCTTAATAAAGAATATTCCAAGGCGAGTTTGGTGATGGATGACATGAGATAGTTGGATTAGGATGGGTTTCTATATTGTCATGGATGGGTGGACTGATATTAGACATCAGTTACTCATCAATATTAGTCGCATTTTCAGCTGACTCTTTTTCTTAGAGCTATTGATCGTTTTAGGGAGTGCAAGGATGCAAAATTCCAGTTTCATGTTTTGAGAGATGCCATAGAGGAGGTTGGGGCCTCAAATATTGTATAGGTGGTCACCATTTCAACACGCGCGTGCAAATTAGCTGGAATGATGGTGGATGGTACAAGCACATCTTTTGGACTCCACATTGTGCTCATGCATTGGACAACACATTACAAGCCATAGGGAAGATAGATTGGGTGTAGTAGGTGGTGGCAAAAGCTAGAGTATTTAGATGTTTATAAACAACCACCACACCTCATTTGCTCTCTTTAGGAATTTTTCGAAGAAGGAATTTCTCAAACATATGGAGACAAGGTATGCTAGTTTTTTCATTTTGTTAGAGAAGATGCTTGAGGTGTAGGAGGCTATAGAGTAGATGGTTAATTTAGAGTGGAGTAGATGGTCTACTGCAAACATTGCAGAACAAAGAAATATTAAACAAAAAATCTTTAATGACGGTAGGTGGTCCATTGTGAGATAGGATATTGTTGATTTTAATAACTTGCTGATTTTATTAATAAATTTTTAATTTAATTTATATTACATTTTTTATTCTAATTTTCTAACTTGTCTTTTTAAAATTTTTTGTTTGTAGATATATTTTCTTTTTCATCTCACTTGTTGTAGATCTCATTAGATATGCTAATACATACTCTCTTTTGATAGAGACATTTGATGGCATGCTTGGGAAAATGAAGTAAGCAATTTGTAATAGGGATCTTGATTTGGGATTATATGAGCAACGCATTAAGCCCATTGTGATGTGGTGGTGAAACACTATGAACATCTCACTTCATATGGCAACCTTTGCTCTAAATCCCAAATGGTATGCACCAAAGGTTGGCAGGTTGCCTCTTTGTGATTACGAAGAGGTGAAAGAAGGGTTTGTGAAGTCCCTTCAAGATGTATTTAATTGAGGAGTTGATTTTACTTCGCACACAATAGCTTGCCTTTGGCAACCTTTGCTTTAAATCCCAAATGGTATGCACCAAGGGTTGGTAGGTTGCCTCCTTGTGATTATGAAGTGGTGAAAGAAGGGTTGATGAAGGCTGTTCAAAAGATGTATTCAATTGAGGAGTTGATTTTTCTTCACACACAATGGCTTGCCTTTACTAATCCTCATGGTCCAACATTCAACAAACCATAAGCAAAGATAGATAGAGCTACATTATCTCAAATTGATCTTATTGGATGGTGGACATGGCATTAGAAAGGATACACCATAGTTGAGGACACTCGCTATTTGTGTCCTTCATAGGTTGCCAATTTCTCTGTTGTAGAGAGGAATTGGTCCACACACTTCATTCACTCTATCAAGAGGAATCGGTTGACCTCTAGACGAGTAGAGAAGTTGGTTGCCGTGCACAATGCTTTGTGACTCTAGGATGGTCAAACTCTAGAGTATCAAAAAACTCTAGCTTTATGGTGGGACATTGATCTATAAGACACCACTGAAATTGATGAGGAGCAAACAATAGAGGGATTTATTGGAGTTCCATCAGATGAGGTAGTTTCTTATAGTGGTAGTGACTCAGAGTTAGACTCTAATTTTGGTGTAGTGTTGGCAGGTGCTGATTAGGGGCAGCCTCATACTTTCTATCACTATGTTTTTGTGACTTCGTCATCTTGATATTTGTAGTTCAAACTTGCAGACTTTAGGCATTTTGTTGTATTACTATTTTTTAATTTTATATCATATGCACATTGATGATGAATTATGGAAGCAATTAAATTTTAAGTTTTGACATTTAATATTAATATTAATATTAATTTGTTCGACTCTCATGTGAACTCTATTGTTGTCTATTAAGAATTCTATAATGTATATGTCAATATGATGAATGCCTTATCAATGTTATCATATGAATATTTGAAATTTCCCTACTTTTTATATAGCCGTCCCTTGCTGTCCCCAAAAATGGCCTAAAAAAAATCTGTCCTAGAAATATGCCCCCATGTCACCTGCTGTCCCCTTCCTAGAAACTTGGTGGAATATAGTTTTTTTTTGTATTTTTTGAATGCTTGTAACCTGAAACAATGTAGGACACTAATGGCTACAACAAATGTCAATAACTTGAATAGCAAGAACATAATATAGGACTCCAATTTTGTTCATCCATGGATCTCTGCTATGTTGAAGTTGGATAGGAATGAGTGCTACGAAAGGTTGAATAATCCCACATAATACTGATAACCTAGTGATCAGATCTAATATCTTCCTTGTACCAACTCTATCTTTAGTATTGATGTGGTTGGATTTTCAATTGACCAATATGGTTGGCAATGATCAATTAAACTGTTATTTCAGTAAACTCCAATGCTGCAATTAGATATGTCATTGTTCAATATGGGCTGCAGTCAAGTGTAGTTCATCTTATCAAAGTTTTGAGGCTGTGATCAGTCCAAATGATGTTGTTGGGGATGCAGTGGGTTATGAAATTGCTGGATCAGACTCAACTGGAAGTTAATTACAAATTGGAAATTAATCACATTTCCACAATGGTGATTGTTGTCTCAAATCACTCTAAGGAATTGTAGGTTTTCGTCCTCCAATTACAATCCTAGAGGGTTTTTGTCCTCAAGTTAATTGAACCAAAGTCCATTGCTCCAACAAGGAGTATAAATCAGAGAATAGAATGGTTGATGATGTAAATTTGGTAAATAATTAGATTGATCTTATTAATAGAAGAGCCTTGCTCTTATAGAATTTACAAACCCTACAAATTAGGGAATAGCAATAGTTAACTAAACGTTAACTAGTACTAGATGGGTAGTTAACATATACAAAAGTAGAAGTTAACTAACACGGTACAAACAGTTAACTAAACGTTAACTGGACGATAGACAAATAGTTAACTAAAGCTAAAAAGCGAAAAGATGCTAAAAGCAGACTAAGTTAACTACAAGTTAACTTACGACTAACTAAAGACTAAATAAAGCTAAGATGACCATTAATATTACATTTAGTATTTTAATACCCTCCCTTAATGGTCATCGTACAAACAAAAACTAAGTCTACCCATATTGTGTTGGTCATCAAAATGCATAGTGTGCAGACTCCTCAGTCTGCTCTGCCACTGGAGCACTTTGTTGAGACGCTTCCTGGTTGGACTTCTCATTAGCCAACCGCTTTCTGCAATACCTTTGTATATGACCAATCTTCCCACAGTAATGGCAAGTAATAGACTTCTTGGAGCCCTCCTCCGAATTGCCTCGTTTTTTCTGCTGAGTGGACTTGCCTTTGCCAACGTCCTTGGCAGTAAATGCTTGTTCAACACTTGGAGACTCACTGCTCCTAAACTGCTTCCTCCACCGATCCTGCTGCAAAAGCTTGTTGCACAACTCATCAAACTTCAAGTCAACATTGGTGGATGTAATGTTGAGTGTTTCAATGAAGTGCTCGTAGGAACATGGCAAACTCTTCAAAGTGATCACCACCACATCCTCCTCTTCCATGTTACGACCAGTGGCCTCCAATTGATCGCAAATATTTTTTATTTTCATCAAGTGCTCCTGTAAAGACACTTGGTCATCCATCATAATAGAGAAAAGCATATTCTTCAGAAAGAAAGCCCTTCCCTTGTCTGAGGTCTCATGAAGATCTTTCAAATGCTTCTAGATCTCCGCAGTAGATTTACCAAATGGTATTTCTGGTAACATCTCATCGGTGATAGATAATTTTAGAAGCATAATTGCCTCCCTATTACTTCCATCATACTTGTCTTGATCCTTCCCAGCAATAGTGGGATGAACTTCTGTACCTAGAACAAGCACATCCAGACACTGGTACTTAAAGATGGTAAGCATCCTCTGCTTCCACATGTTGTAATTCTTTCCATTGAACCTCTGTGAACTTTCCAACATAACATTGGACAAAGACACCATCCCTCCCATTTTGCAAAGCATGAAAAACGAGGTAAATCTGTGATCAGCTGGCAAAACACTGGACAATCAGCTGGCACAACACACGATTTTTCAAAAATTGTCTCAAAAAGAGGCTCAGAAATAGTAAGATTTTTTAGAAAATCCTTCAAAAACTTTGAAAGTAATTTTTTTTTTTTTTTTTCTAACTTTTGAAGAGAATTTTTTTCAAAACTCCTAGAATTTTGTAAGAAAAAATTTCGAAAACTCTTTGCATTTTTTTTTAAAATTTTCCCAGAAAAATTGTCAAAACTGGCTCCAAAAACAATAACCCTCAAGCTGCCATAAAAAAATCACCTCGAACCCATGAACCAAAAAACATAACAAAAATGCAACAAACCCTAGAATCTCCATGAATTTGTAGAAAAATATCAAAAATTTCCAAGGTCACGGCTCAGAACAATGTAGAAATATGTCAAAAATAAAAGTAAAAAAACGCGAGTAGAAAATGAGCAAATCACGTTGCCTAGAAACACCAAAAAAAAGGCATCCAGAACCCTTGCAAAAACGAGCAGAAATGAAACCAGAAGTCACGCACTAGGAAAATACATAAATGCGATTTTGAAATATGCTAAAATTGCATCCACAGGAAGCTAGGAAAATACGCGGCCAGGAGATAGAAGTATATCGCGGCCTCAGGGATTAAAGTCTGCGCACCAAAAACATTTAAAAAACTTGCCAAAAATTCACCTTAAAATGTTTAAAAATTGCGAACAGAAGTCCACGCAAATCTGAAGAAAAATGGCCACGAGAAACACAAAATCATGTGCAAAAAATGACGTGATTTTTGACCAAAAAATAACCCTCATCTTCAGAAAAATGAAACGTAATTTTATTGTGTGAAAGAAGGCATGGATTTTAGTAGAAACAAGGACGCGATTTTGAAAGAAAAAATCGTTGATTTTTCCCGCTTGACCAACTCAGCTAACTAAACGTTAACTGGACGATAGACAAAAAGTTAACTGAAGCAAACTAAAGCTAAAAAGTTAAAAGATGCTAAAAGCATACTAAGTTAACTTACGACTAACTAAAGACTAAATAAAGCTAAGATGACTAACTACAAGTTAATTTACGACTAACTAAAGACTAAATAAAGCTAAGATGACCATTAATATTACATTTAGTATTTTAATAGATCAAATATATGCCTCCTCCTTGTTCTCTCTTAAATAGAGTTTTCCTCCAAAAGAAATAACTTTTCAAATTTACTTGATGACCATTGATTGATATTTGAGAGGAATTATTTAAAATAAATTTTAATTATAAGAGACCTTATTTTATATTTTAATTTTTTTTTAGGCCCACTTTATTATAATTCTAATCCCATTTCCTTAGTGCAAAATTCCCAAGGCCCATGGGAAATGGGTGATGGGTGTTTGGATTTCAACTTGGGTTCATTTCAAAAAAAGGACATTAAATTTCTCCTAGGCAAAGGGATCAAAGTGTTAAGGTTAATATCCCTTTGTAATGCTCTTATTGCAAAGAAAATAATTTTAAGGGAATTGTTGTAAAAAAATTATAGCATTCCTAATACCAAGACGATAACGAAAGAAGGAAAAAAATGTAGTTGTAGCAAGGATAAACCTATCAAGTGACAAAGAAGCAAAAGCTTGCTCTATAGAGGACAAAGAAGCACTACTACCAAACTGTTGTCTCCAATGATCCTGCTGCAAAAGTTTGGTACAAAGCTCAGGAAACTTCAAATCAACATTAGTCAATGTAATATTGAGAGTTTCAACAAAGTGCTCATAAGACTTCTGCAGACTTTTCAAAGTGATGACTACCATGTCTTCTTCCTCCACCTCCGACCAATCGCCTCTAGCTGATCACGGATGTTTGGAATCTTTGTCAGATGCTCCTGTAAGCACATTCTCTCATCCATCATAATGGAGAACAACTGATTCTTTAAAAAAAACGCACGACTCTTGTTGGAGGTCTTATGCAAGGTTTTCAAATGCTCCCAAATCTCAGTAGCTAATTTACCGGATGGAACCTGTGGAAGTTGATCATCGGTAATGGAAAGCTTAATGAGCATCACCGCTTCATGATTTTGCTCATCAAAATTTTCCTGGTCTTTACCCGCCATTGTGGTATGAGTAGCAGTGCTTAGAACAATTTGATTGAGACACTGATATTCGAAAATGGTCTTGATTCGTTGCTTCCTGGTATTATAGTTTCTGCCATTGAATCTCTGACTGCCTTCCAACATAATGTTGGTCAAAGATGCCATCTTTCATGCTTTCCAAAGCACAAAAAACGAGATACACAGAAGAGGCACAAAAAGTTGAATGAACAGAACCCAAGACACAAATTCCAATGTATTGAAAATTGAGGTAGTTTTAGGCACAAAATCTGAGGCAAATGCGGTTGCACAAATCGCAATGCACAAAATACGAGGCACCCAAAAAATTTTGATGACAACCTAGAAATCTTTGTGAAAAGCCCAAAAAGAATTTGTTATCAGAAAAAAAATTCGGTTTGAAAACAGAGGATTTTTCAAAATCCTAGCCGCCAAGATTTATCAGAAATCCGTGTGCAGGAAGACACCACAAATCTGTTTCAGAGATAAATCGCGTCAGAGAAAAGGGCCACCCACAAATGCATATCTGAGTGCAGAAAGACAAACACATTGAAGAATATAGAGGTCACGCCCCAAGAAGAAACAGAAAAAATGCAATTGAGACCCTTCAAAACAAACCAGACGAAGGTCGCGTGGGCATAATAAGAGAGAACACGCCCAGAAAAGATGAAAAATCATGGCCAGAAGAGATGAAAAATCGCAGCCAGAAGAGATGAAAAATTGTGGCCAAAAGAGAGCTAAAAATAGCGCTTAACAGCAGAGAAAAAACGCAGCCAGAAATTGTGTTAGAAATCTGCACGATTTTTGACTGAAAACTCCCATGAAACACCCACGATTTTGCAGGAGGGTCGCATTTTCAATGAGGAAATACTCACGAAAATTTCAAACAAGAACCCTCGATTTTTAGCAGAAAGAGAGTCACGATTTTTGGGCCCATGAAAAAAACCCCTTGATTTTTTTTTTTTTTTTCAGAAAAAACTCCACGAAATTTAAAAAAAGAAAAAGTCAATTCGCCTACTCTGATACCATGTAATTGAAAGATTTTGGTAAAATATTCAATGTATTTACAAATAAGAGATGAAATCTCTTTATAGTTTACAAAGATTACAAAAGAGTTTTTTCTGAAAAAAAGTCAATTCGCCTGCTCTGATACCATGTAATCGAAAGATTTTGGTAAAATATTCAATGTATTTACAAATAAGAGATGAAATCTCTTTATAGTTTACAAAGATTACAAAAATATAAAGTTTCTAAATAGAAACTGAAAGAGAACTGAAGCAACGTTCTTATCTAAATAAAATACAATAAAATACATATTGACCATTAAATTAATAATCTGAATATTATTTTAATACTTTTTACAGATGTAGCAACATAATGAAGGTGCAAGCAAACCTAGTGCCCACATGTTAAAGCCCAACAGTTGCATACTTTTTGTTGATTGTCAATTGTTATGCGATTAACATTGCAACTTTGCAAGAACTTTGCTTCCTTTACTGTCTGCCAAAACCATGCAGTAATTTTGAATATCCTTCAACTTTAGTTTAATTAAACGAATGATGTGGTGAGTCCAAAATATACTTAAGTACTAGTCATCAATCATACCCTCTGCTAGAATATTGATGATTGCAGTGTTTGTGACCATTTGAACGACATTATCCTGATCAACATCTTCTATTGCCTGCTTTAAAAGGACAATCAAATCAATCCTAAGTCCTCACTGCATAGTCATGATATTTCAAAAACATAACTATTCCTTGGGTAAATGCCAAGATATTAACAAGAAAATCATGGTCAATAACTTTCCAACCATCCAAAACAATAAACACTGCAGAATCTGCCCATGTTTTCTCTAATGTCTTGAAGTCCAAATTCAATTTGAGGTTCTTAAAATGTTGTCCTCTTTTCTCACAGAGGTAGGGTGTGTTTATCCTATTAATGCTACCTTTTGTTTCCAAGAAAGCTTTCCCACATTAAATGCTATGGGATTCACAAATAAAAACTACCAATGAATGTATAAATATTTGTATAGGAAGAAAATATCATAATCTACTACTAACAATATGCAATGTTCAGAACAACAGTCGCATATAAGGGCCCATATGCCAATTTCATGAACTTATATTTTCTTCCTATACAAGGAAAAGTTTTTTTCTTGCAAGGAAATTCATGTACTCATTTAATATCGACATACATATAATTAAATATATCTACTTAACAAACAATATGCACCAAATGATTTGTAGGTTTATTATAGTAAAGCTAGATGTGTCGTGCATTTCTTTGTACATGTAGGATTGAATATAGAGAAGTGTTGCAAGTTCACCTTAGATAGCCTTGAGTATCAGATTTTGTGTCAAGAATGAACTTTCAATTTTCTGTTGCTGCTTCATTGAATGAAGTATTTTTTTCATTGCAGGTTATGTATTCCTTTATTATGCGACCAGAAACGCTACCTAAATCATATCGAGACTTCATTGCAAAAACTGGTCCAGTTGCTTTGCCTGTATACAAAGCTGTCCGAGAGAGTTGCAGAGGTGGTCCTATTGATTTGGTTGCTCTATCTGCTTACTTATCGAGTAGGATGGGTTTCCAGTCTCATAAATTGGATCCACATGCTTCAATTATTCCATGTTCTATCTTACATCCACATACAGCTTCATGTTTAGTGCATAATGCAAATGCAACATATTCAACATTCAGAAAAACATTTCCACTATATTTCTCTTTAACATTTGTACCATTTGTTATTCTTCATCTTCAAAAGGTGATTTCTTGTCTTTATAAAATGATGCAAAGTTTTTTTTTGTTAGATTGAAAAATTAGTCTTAAATTCTGATCTCATTACACATTGATGATAATGCCCCTTTTCCTTTTATACAATAGATAAGAAAAAGTGAAAATATAATATGTAATGAAACTGTGAAGAGTAAAAATGATGATTATACAACTTACTAGTAAATTTAATATTAGTTTTCAAGATGTTTATGCGAGTGGCGAGATATATGATTTATCTTTGCTGCTGCTTTTATTTAGTTTGCATAAAATGAACATTTCTAAGTTTGACAATTTTGCAGTTTGTAGTAGTAAAAAGGTTTTATGATCTGGTTTCGATTTATAAGTAGTTTGTCCATTATGAAATATTAGCTATTGATTTTACATTGGCTAGATATAGTGAGTTATGTTTAAAGAGAAATGGATCTATTGAACATTAGAAGCTAAGATTGTGAATCTACATAACAAAATTGTATGCATGAACTATCAATTTGCAAAATTATTTAACTTGTTAATAGCATCGCATGAAGTTGCAAGAGCGCATTGGGTATAGGAAGGTGTATGAAGTTTTTAACATGATATATAAATGTGGTGAGTACTTCGTGAAAGTGAATAACTTGCATGTGGCTACTGCTAAATAATGTAGCTGTGGCCCTTCAAAGCCTTTCCAATCTGTTTTTCCCCTCATTTCCTGTTTCTTACAGCTACCAAACACTCTTATACTAGTTCTTTCTAGTCCCTCAACTATTGTGAAGTGGTTATCATCATATTGGAAGCACTTATTTGTAATGTCCCAAATCCTCAGTATGAGGGATTTTGAGTTACTTTTGAGCCTTGGGTGCTATTTTAGACTTTCTCATGGTATCATGCCTTCCCTTCATTCACCACGCCCCTGCTTACTATTTGCCTTATACGGCTCTTTGACATTTCTTTTACCTTGGTACCCTTTCCCTTGGTTCCCCAATCTTTGCTCCTTCTTGCATTAGGTATTGCCAACTCATGATCCCTGCTCCATTTAGTGTGAGTTTCCCTAATCTCAAACCTTGCTCCCTTTTGTATTGAGTATCTTTGAAGCTTGATCCTTGCTCTCTCTAGCATTGGGTATTTATGAAGCTTGGTCCTTGGTCATTGCAACCTTGGGTATCTTTGAAGTATGATTCCTATTATTTCACTGCTTTTCCCATCCAAGCTTGAGGACCTTTGCATCCTTTGGCATCCTTGCATCCCATTTCCCGAACCCTTGACTTCAGACTTGCAAAGAACATATTGTTGGCATACCAAATGGAAATACATCCTAGTGGCATCTTGGCCCCTGACTCCCAATAATTCTTGTTGTTGAATTCTTCAGGTATGCTTTTCCTTGGATACTCGCCGCTCAAAGAAAGGATTTCACCTATCAACATGGTTGACTAGGGATGCCATTAATGGGTTCGAATTTGAATATGATAAATTGGTGGGAAACTTTCAAACGCCTATTAGCACACATGGGCCCATGCTAGGCCTTCAACCTTTGTATAAGGTTGACAATTTCAGTAGTTTGGATCATATTTTGGGGAATTTAGCAACAACCACTAACCCTAGTTTGAGCATGTGTGTTCAACTATTGGACCTGAGAACGAAAACCCTTAGGTTTTAGAGATCAGTGGACAAAATTCCATTGATTTCCTAGAGTTCAACAAACAAAACCCTTTGGTTTCTTGAGTGTAGCTTTATACAGAGATTGCATCTACACTTCAAGTTGGAGACTTTCAATAGTTTGGAAGATTTCAACATTTGGGTATTTTCAAAGTATATTTGTGATTGCTCTAGAAGCAAAACATTGTAATCAATTGCAACAAAAATGTATTTGAATGAAGTATTCATTTCTAGCTAGTATTACATGTGCAAATCTATTATATGTGTTTCATATTATTACTGTTTGCAATCTATTGCCAAAATACTTTGGTGGTTATTTTAGATTCGGGCTTTTTATATGAATATTTCAGCTAAGGGTCATTACATTATTGACAGTGGGAGGTCAATTTGATAGATTGTTGCTTTTTCTGCTTTATTTTTCTTTCCTATTCTTTGCTATATATATATATATATATATAAATTACATAGCCTCACTATGAGGTGTATCATCAAATTCAATGATATATTCATTTGACTCACATCCTCCTTTGGTGTCATTTTGCATTATGCATAAATTTCCCAAAATCAGCTCACAAACTCTCTTTATTTGCTTCTGTGATAATAAGGATTTTGGTTTAAAAAGCCTCAAAAGTCCTCTAAATAGCACTTCACAAGCCTTGTTCTAAGAAGTTGGAAGCAATCTTGAAGCTGGCTATTTTCTTGCATTGATTTCACATTAGAAACATCCTCCAGCTCCCTTGCTACTATGCTTTTATCAAAATTTGAAATTGCTTTGATTGTGGCTCCACGCAAGCATTTGGCTTAGCAACCAAGGTCCTTCCAACTCCATTATGTGTCATTTGGCTTAGCAACCAAGTTCATGTAGTCAATTACCTAATCTCCCCCATATACCTTCCTTAATTTCCTTGCATTTTCTGAAATTAGATATACTTGTGAGTGGCAAGAAATTCATTCCACAGTCTGATAAAAATCTACACTTCTACCATTGTTGATCACCCAAGTGAGATGTTCCCTAATGAGAGCGATAATTTAACGTGAAGTTCCAAATTTGGGAGCCATTGGGTGGGTTAGTTGTTGATAGAATTTTGGCCAGTTCCTAAGAGTTGATGTATTTCCTTTGTAGAATTTGGTTCCACGTTGCCTCCTAGTTGACATACATTTTCTAAATCAGCTTGGCTCCAAGTGTTGTATTCTACTTAAACAAAGAACAAATGCTGGTGCCACCTTCAACCTTGCACTTATGAACAATGTCTCAATTGATTAGTGGGATCTGCTTTGTATTGTTGGATCCTTCCTACAAGCACCTTTTCATTATTCTGTCTAAACTAGATGACACCTTCCATGTGAGTTCTATACGAGACATCATGTAAATCAGGATTGCAAAGATATCTGCCTTGATCATCAAAATTTTAATTCTTGTGTTAGCTACCTACTTTTCCAAGATTCAGACTTTGTTCTACAAGCCCTGATAGCATCCTCCCATAAGTTTGTTTTAACAAGTGCCTTGAACAATGGTACACCCAATTTTTTTTCTTGGGATAGCACTGTTGTTGAAGCCAAGATGGGCCACAATTTTCCTTTATAGTGCCCTTCGGG
Source organism: Sequoia sempervirens (assembly GCA_007258455.2). Lineage (NCBI taxonomy): Eukaryota > Viridiplantae > Streptophyta > Pinopsida > Cupressales > Cupressaceae > Sequoia > Sequoia sempervirens. Next base: position 35,329 of record VDFB02342248.1, read on the forward strand.
TGTCAAAGAAGAAAATATTGGATTTTTCATGGTTTATGATTTGCCTAGAGGCAACAATGAATTGATCTAGGGTGGCCTTGATCATTTTTTCTTCCTCCATTTGGGATTCCCTGTAGATGATAGTGTCATTCACAAATTGTTGATGTGTTACTGAGGGCATATCTCCAACTGGTCCCTTCTTTCCTCTATCCTTTGTTTTTCCCTTTCTCAGCCAGGAGGATCTATCTCTATCCCTCAAATGATCTGCTCTTAATAGGTTACACATGCTGCCTTGGAAGGTGGAAAAGGCGGTGCCCAAAAAAATGGCTGCCAATAATAATCAAAACTGCCTATTTTGGTTTATTCTTTCTTGATTTTTCAGTTACAAACAACTATTTAGCCTTCTATTCTCATGGAATGTGATTAGTTGAAATGAAGGTGAAAAGGCACTTTATTTTGGGCATTTAAAAATGATTTATTTCTTTTCAAATCATTAAAAATCATTAACACAGCCGCTGACTGTTCTGCTGCACTGTCAGTCAGTTATAATGCAAGAAACATGCTTGTTTTCGATCCAAACACACTCCAAGTGATCCACTCGATTACCATAGGTCAAACACAACCCATGGAGTGACCTCACGCCAATATCATATCCGAAATTCTGATAATAGCGTACTGCAACATTCTAAAAACATGGTATTTACCAAACCTGTCACTAGTTGACATACGTGACTTGTGGTTGCCATAACTTTCACATCCAGAATCGAAAGAAGTTGTCATTTGTTTTGAAATTGTACTATTTTTTGAGGGCTATCCAAATATGCATGCATTTTCAGATTTGAACACAATATGAGGTCTGTTTCTGGGCCTGCAACAGTCCTGTTGTCATCTGGGACAATGCACCTACTAGTTTGTCAAAAAATCACTAGCACGATTTAACTCTCAAATGTTTCAGTAAGCCATCCTGTACAAGTAATTTCTATTTTTGGAAAGAGCCAAAATGAGTTTCCTAGGAAACACATGAAGATAATTCTTAACAATCCAGAATGCTAATATTGTGAGTACAAGTGTTATTGATGTAATGCATGTACAAACCACTAGTGTGAATTGTTTGATTTCCTCTTCTGATGCACCAAGTTGCAGCCAATAGGCGCATTAGAACTGCTTCTCCAATTCCAGCAAATTGATGAGGTCAATCCTTTAATTGAGGCCACTCATAATATGTCTTTTGCTAATGGATGCCCAGGAAATGCAAAATGCTGGTGTCATCACATTGATTCTATAGCTGATTTGAAATGTGACCATGCCCAACCCTAACAAGGAAAGGATTGGCTAGGGAGATTTTGTTCAATTTTGTAGTGTTTTGGGTTTTGGATTTTGATGAAACTTTCATTTTGAGAAGGTGCTTGATGAAACTTATAAAAGAGCATGATGATTGGACTGGGTTGACAATGGAAGCCCTGTGGAACAAGCTGACTCAGAGACCAACTGAAGTTCATCATGATGAAATGAATGTTAAAATAGGAGAGTGTTGTAAGGGAATTTCTTTGACATGTTGTAAGCAGCTGTAAAATCCATTTTGTGTAAGTTGAGAACACCCAAACCAAACAATGAGAGACTGCTGTTACTATATATATAATATCAGATCTTCTCAATGAGAATGTACCAACTATATATATGATTCTGAATCTATTGATTGTAGTATATATGTGATAACATCACAACTCAACTAAGTTGATAACAGCTACGTGGTCCCTTGATTTGATAACATTGTTACTGTCTAGCCATACTAAGTGGTCACCTGAATAATCATACCAATCTGTACCATACTCTAGTTATGTTGATGCCATACTCTAGCTTAGTGATGCTCTTTTGTAAATTGCACATTATAAAGTATGTAATCACAAATTCATTGTTTACAGATTCATTAATTAAGAAACTAGTAAAAAATTGTTATACATTGCGACGGTTTCAGTTGGCGTGCAGATATAACAAGTCAGAATGAACGTGTAGCTGATCAAGCCCTAGATATATGGCTGATTGTTAAACTTTGTGAAAGTTAGTGATATATTGTTTGAGATATGCAATTTCTTTTTTAGTCAAATTATGGAGTACCGATTTTGTGCATCTTTCATAAAATCAACTATAAGTTCTACCTTGTGTTGGTGATCTGAGTTGTGAATCCCAAACCCTTAGTGATGGGTAGTCTCCCAAATGCTAGGGGTGTCAAATCTGGGAAGAGTACCACAAAACCTATCTTCAGGTTGGAAAATTGAGGGCCAATTATTGAGGTGGGTAGGACCTCCTTTACTTCTGGTTCTGCAAGACCCAGGGGGGTTTCCTAAGGTGCTGAATTATATGATATTACTGGGACTGAACAATTACCTTGCCATAAACCATACCCATTGCATGGTATACCCCTATTTCTAGTTGTCACAGTGTACCTTTTGTTCTGGTTTAGAATTGCAAAGTAATGCACCTTTATATAACAGAAAAGACTTATCATGTAGAAGTGTGTAAAATACTGGTAAACAACCCCTATTGCTGTTATGCACTCATACATTGAAGCATGGACAAACTAATGTACCACAATTGAAATAAAGTGATTAGAATGGATTTCTTTTAATGTGTTCGGGTGATGAGAAGTGGAGTCAATATCAGACCAGTGCCAATTCCAACTGGGCAACAAAGTCATGGATTCATTCAAAACATACAAATATTGCAATCATGGTGTGATACCTTAATGAAGGTTTCACTGAAGACTATACCCCTTAAAACACACAAGTAAACTAGGTTCTACTCATGGATTCAAAGAAATGATAGAATTTGCAAACCACCAAATGAGTCTACTTAACAATCCATAGACAGACCTTAGCATTTCCTTAATTATTTGTGAAAAGACACCATGCAAAAGCTTTGTAGGGTTCTTATAGTCATCTGGTTGGCCAACTGATCACACATACATCCAAAAATGAACACAATGCCAATGGAGACACTCAATCAAGGTCAATTCCACACTTTAAACTCATTCATCAGAGATTACAATAATTTCTTTACACATTTTGGATGAACCCAGATCATTAAAATACAAAAATAAGTCTTTTCCCTTTGTTGGAGCCTTAGCTATCTGGAAGTATCTTCTTCTTAGTTCCTCTCCGAATTGATTTTCCCATCCATTACAACAATGAAAATGAAGGTCTTAATACCCAATGTAGGTTGTGTGTAATGTCCCTAAAAGGAATTATACTAACTTTAACCTAAATTATCAATTTCCCAAGCAAACAATGGATTTAGAGGGTACCTTGGCCTGATTTAATCCTTGCAAACAAGTTAGAGATCAATTACAATAATAACTTAAGCAGAGTATCATGACCAAACATTAGTAAATCCATATTAAATTTGTTAATCCAGTTATTACCTTACCCTAAGGATGCTCAACCATGGAAGAGAGTGACTCGATGGGGTGTCTTAGCCAGTCTAGGCCTCATGTGGCGCATGCCATTCATATGAGGTGGTGTCCTTGGCCTCATGTGGCACATGCCATTCATATGATTTGGCCTAATTAGTGAGGATTCTAATTTATCCGTTATCCCCTCATCTTGCCATCCCTTTCCATTTCCCCATGATTGATCTCCTTGTATTGTTGCACCATGATAGGGAAGTGAGGTTACAAAGGGTCTCCTGGTAGCCCAACTCTCCTAGGCTCAAAGGCAGTACCCTTTGTAACAAAGGCTGTACTCCTTTGTTCCATGTGGGCTCATCTTGTCCCCCCCCTCCTCCCCCACCCCCTGGGTGGCATACCTAGAAGAGGGCCCCGTCACTGTACCCCTTTTGCAGTTCTCCCTTCTCCCATCATGGTGAAGATACGTGCATAATAAACTAATCAAATTCATATCACAAATATATTAATTCACAATTCTGCAATTTGCTTTTCTCAAATTCAACTCCTTTTTAGTTGCTTCTGTTAGAACATATTGCTTAAAGAGAAACAAATAGATTAGATCCAATAAATAATTACGAATAAAGATTAATAATTGCTGCAAGTATCATTATTGCATAATCGAATATACATACATACATACATACATACATACATATATATATATATATATATACCCTATGTGGTGTATATGTGATTATGTTTAACTTACTCCCCTTATCGATTTGTCATTTGTCCTCATATATCTCTTCTTTCCCTTGTATTTCTTCTTCCAAATCTGATTATATCATATTGATGTATTTGCTGTTATACTCAGAAACTACTCCTATTTCTCTCCTTATTCACTCCACATATCCATGTCTTAAAATCTCTATATTCCCCTCTAATATTCTGCAGTATTTGTTGTCTGAATACTAAATATAATTCTGAAGATGATCAATGGTTTTATATTTTTAAGATATTACTTTCCTTCTTCCCAATTTGATGCCTTCCTTCATAATCACAATCTCCTTTAATATCCCTATGCCTCCATGTAGAGTGGTGCGACCCTTTGGAAGGAGGTAATTCTTTTAAAGAGAGACGTCTCTTCATGTGAGATCTGTTAACCACTAATTAGTCGGCCAAGCATTGCTCCCATAATGAGCCACTGTTGCTGGAGTTAAAGTTGGTTATGGATAATTAATATTATAGCAATCGCCGATCCCTCCTTGTAAAGTCTGATCGTGTCATTTTATTCGCATAGTTGTTATAGCAGCAACTGTATGATTTTAACTTTACTCATAACTGGCATTGATCTGCATAAATATATATTAGTTAATCATAATCTTTATTCCTTGTCTTAGATACTTTTATCCCTATTCCTACATGATGTCGATTAGCTATTTCCCCTCACAACTTAAGCCCATTCTTTTATCAGCAAAAGTATTGTCTATATTCTTCATGTCATCCCATGGATATGCAATCTATTTTTGTATTTCAATATTTATATTATAATTATAATATTTTCTGTTATAATTATAATTATAATAATATTTAAATTGCAATTGTTCATAATTATATTTTTGGTATTTAGTTATTTGCATTTCAATACTTAATATTTTTAGTGTTACAATTTTAGGAACATGACATTGTGCTAGAGTGGGAAATGTGCACACTTGCATGAAAATCCTAAAAATCTGCAGCCACAGTAGTTGAGAGGGTGCCCATTAGATCCCCATGTACCCATGGAGTATAGGGATCAATCATCTTTTCATATGCAATACTTTTGGTCATTAATTGAGTCCATGGAGGGTAGGAGAGTGCGTGGAGTGAATGCTGATAGTTGGGTGAGCTTGGTGTGAAATTCTGGATATCCTAGTGTGCTTGGCAGGCTTTGGGTTTCAGGAGGAACTTGGAAACTAAAAAATTGAACATTGTATTGTTGAGGTTCAGGCTTTGATCTTCGGGAGGAACCAGGAAAATGGAACCTAAGCCCATAACAAAACTTCACTTCAACATTGGTTGACTATACAGTGCATGTTGGCACCTAGGGAAGGTTTAGTAACCACTATAAATCATCAATGGAGCCATGCCATTTTCATGTCTTCTTCATGTCAGAGACTGACTAGGAACTCATAACCTATGGTGGAGGTTCTGGGTTCCTAGTCCCTCTAGAAAGCTCTGACATATTCATTTATTCCTTATGTTTCCAATGTTGGAGAAATCACTAGGATTCAAAATTGCTTCCCAGGTGTCAAAGTTTTGTTGCCCACTAGGAACTCATTGACTACTTCAATGTTTAGGGCTTCATCAGAAAGTAGTTGCATGTTAGGAACTCAAAGCTGGTTGGGAATTCTTTTCATCCTTGTCAGCCTCTAAGGGCCCTAGCGGGAACTCCAGTGTCATTAGGAACTTCATCAGGGTCTTAGATTGTGTCTAGGACTTAGTGCTCTTTTGGAACCAAAGGTGGTTTTCGGCCACTACAAAGTTCCTAACACACAAAAAATCTTCCTTATGCATTTGCCTTGGGGGTTTTGAGGAACTTTGGAAGCTTAGGATTTACAAAGGCTTGGCTTAGGCTTTAGGGTAGAAATGAAAAAAGAAGCTACAAAGGACTGGCAAGTGACAGGAGTGGGAAAGAAATAAGGAATGGGCCTTAAGATTGGCGGGGGGCCAAGCCTCAAGATGGAACAAGGAATTGAAACCTTAAGTTCCAAGTCCATAGTGGAATTTGGGGTTCACCTAGTTATTGTGGGGGATCGGAAGTAGGGAAGACATTGGAGTTGGAACCAATAGGGGCTTGGGGTTTGATAATGGGTGAAAAGAACGCAAGTCGTGGATTGGGCATTGGATGGAAATGGGGAATTGGAACCTAAGGTTCCAGGTACTTGTTGGGACCCAGAGCCCAATAGGGACAAAAGGTGGACACAAGTAGAGAAATTCGGGAACTTGGAACATAAGGTTCTAGGTTCTTGTTGGGACCCAAGATTTGAAAGGGAACCAAAACAAACTTTGAAGAAGGGGAAAATGGGGCACAAGAGGAAACACAAACTTCGAACCCTAGGTTTCAAGTCTTAGTCAAGGTCTAAAGCTCTCCAAGAAACCAAAGGCATGATCATAAAGCATCTAAATAACATATTTTACTATGATTTTTGATGAACACATTTAAATGGAAACCCTAGGCAATATTTCAACCATAGTAACGAGACTCGCCAGGACTCGCCAAGACTCGGTGATTCTCGAGTCGAGTCACCCTGGCCGAGTCCTGGCTGGACTCACCGAGTTTGGTGGACTTGTTAAACTCGCCGAGTCCAAGAGAGTCTTGTTAGCAGAACTCGACAACAGGCAGGGTTTGAAAAGTACAAAAAATTACTTGAAATTTAAAGTTAAAACTTGTTTTTTTCTTACTTATTGTGAATGCAAAATGATGTACGCCATGAAGGTTTGTATGGTTTTGGAGGTCTTAATTTGGGCTTGGTGGCAGGGGCTCGACCCCGCCCTGTATCGTGACAGGGAGCGCGCCCAGGGCGCTGCCCAAGGACCCTGAGAAGGGCGTTGCCCCTCGACCGCACTGGGGGCATTGTCCCCAGACCCCCGCAAGGGGCGTTGCCCCTTGACCCCACTGGGAGCGTTGCCCCCAGACGCCCGCAAGGGGCGCTGCCCCTTGACCTCACTGGGGGCGTTGCCCCTAGACCCTCGCAAGGGGCGCTGCCCCTTGACCTCGTTGGGGGCGCTGCCCCTTGACCCTGCTGGGGGCGCTGCCCCCAAACCCCCGCAATGGGCATTGCCCTTGGCCTCGCTGGGGGTGCTACCCCCAGACCCCCGCCCTGTATCGCGACATGGAGCGCGCCCAGGGCGCTGCCCCAGAACCCTGCGAGGGGCATTGCCCCTCGACCCTCGCAAGGGGCGCTGCCCCTTGACCTTGCTGGGGGCGCTGCCCCCAGACCCCCGCAAATGGGCATTGCCCTTGGCCCCGCTGGGGGTGCTGCCCCCAGACCCCCGTGAGGGGCGCTGCCCCTCGACCCCACTAGAGGCAGTACGCCTACACCCCCAGACCCCCGCAATGGGCATTTCCCTTGGTCCCGCTGGGGGTGCTGCCCCCAAACCCCCATGAGGGGTGCTGCCCCTCGACCCCACTAGAGGCAGTACGCCTACACCCCCACAAAGGGCACTTCCCCTTAACCCCATTAGGGAAATTTCCCTAATACTTGATATTATGGCTACTGCATCATCCATGACCTATCTTAGACACATTCGTAGGAAGGATGTAGGCTCCTTTGAGCCATAGACTTCTAGTTATTGTTTTGAATCTTTTGATATTTGATATTTGTTTGGAACATTTGATGTCATGGATTTCATATTCGATGATTTTTGTATACATTTGAGTCTTTGACTATATATCTAAGTGTGCTATTTCCTTGGGCAACTCAACTACAATTTGTGTTTATACTTATATGATCGATGTATACTTGTGTTAGTGACAAGGACCTTGATTGGGTTGACCGGGCAAATAGAGAGGCTGAGGCTATAGCCATGGCAGAGGAGGAGGCTAAAGCATGAGCAAACACATCCACAACTAATGTTGGTGAGGGTGGCATGGAGTCACAAGCAGAGACTATGGTTGTAGTTGCTACATCATCTAGGACCCACCTTAGATGCCTTCGTAGGAAGGATGCAAACTCCTTTGAGCCATAGACTTGTAGTTATTGTTTTGATATTTCATATTTGTTTGGAACATTTAATGTCATGGATTTCATATTCCATGAGTTTTGTATACATTTGACTAATTTTATATATCTAAGTATGCTATTTCCTTCAGCAGCGCAACTACAATTTGTGTACTTTATACTTATGTGATCGTTGTATAATTGTGCATGTGATCAAATTTGCTTTTATTTGTGTTGTATTCAATAAAGGGTGCTTGAAACAAGTTTTAAATCCTTAAAAATCTCTAAATTTCTAGGGTTTTTTCAACTTTTTTTCATTTTGCTGAGTCTGTGCCGAGTCCGAGTCCCGAGTCGCCAAGTTGCTGAGTCCGAGCCAAGACTGAGTCTCGTAACTATGATTTCAACATATGGAACCCAAATGGAGATTTTTCAGATTGGGTATCAATGGTGGGTAAGATACGGCCAAAAACTCAGCTTTTGGAGCAGAAAAAAGCAAAAATGAGACACATTAAATTAGGCTGCCAACAACTTGCTCTGATTTTTCAAATGATGCATCTCCTAGGTATTTCTTTTAATATTTATGCATGTAAATGCTTATTTTGCATTTCCTTTGAATGTATACTGCACACTGTAATGTTTTGTCTATTGAATAGGCTGCAACTTTAGTATTAGTCTTCATCAAATGGGTTTGTCCAAGAATAGTGCTAATATCACAGTTGCATGCTCCAGAAACAGATTTTATCAAAATGTCTGCATTTTGGAAGGGTGTTATAAAATGTTTCCAGGCTGTTTCTGGCCTTTTTGTGCTAAACTTCTATCATTTATTATTCATGTGACTGTGAATGATGTTAGTGATATGTATGATGTCTCAGCCTTTATGGATCTATTTGCATAAGATGAATAGGCCAAAACAACTTTACAGTTATGAAAACCTCCCCAAACTTCTCATCATGTTTCCAATTTCTGGCAACTTAGTTTTCATTACCTCTCACAATTGAATACCATTATACCTTTGTTATGATACTTATTTACATTAGATTCATTACCTCCTTATAACATGCATTCACTCATACTTATTTCTTATTGTTTCATTAAGAAGAATACTGCTGTGACATGCCAATTGTTCCACACAGAAGTTTTTCTATGTTTTAACAACAAGTGAAATAATTCACGATGCCATCACATAGCAAAAAAAAATTTCTCTTTAAAAAAAAGATATCATGCACATTTGAAATAAACACTATTCCAAACTTCCATTGCATTACATTGTGATTTCATAATTTATCCAAAGTATTGATTCCATAAACAAGATACAATTTACATTCTCTATCTTTCATAGAAATAGATACAAGATACATACCTAGCTCATTTGAGCTCCATTGGCACTAGAAGTACAATGGTCTAGGAAATCCCCCATCAAATCTCGGCTCACCAACCGAAGAGGAGAAGCATCACTCAAATGCTTTTCCGCCATCCACGGACTTACTGCGGCCCTCCGCACATCTACCACATATGGTAAGATGGCCCTACCCTTCGATGAAGGGTTTGGTCCGGAAACCTCAAAATACTAGCCAATTCCAAGCTGGTGTTGTTTCCTACATTACTAGAACTTTACCATACAGTGGCTACAACCTACGTGTATGACAATCCCGGACTAGTATGCTAAAAGGTAACATAGTGAATTGACAGTGTAACTAGTGGCGAATTACACCACTTTGGCCAAAGTATTCATCACCCCTAATTCGGAATGGATGTCTCATACGCTCACCCACTATTCTACCTCGATTTGTAATGACCATTATATTCTATGCATAGTCTATCCCCTTCATGGGGTTGTACTAGCCCCAGGAATAACCTATTCTCTTATTTTTATTTACCCTGACATTTCTACTAGGTAATTTCTATGCATAAGCTATTCCCTTCATTGGGTTATCCTAACCCTAGGATTAATCTATGAACTCCTCATGGCTCTAACGAATATCTTCGTAACAAATAACTTCATAATCTAAAGTATAGCTACATAAGCTTCATCTTATCATAGAATAAAAACTCATCAATAAATGACTCCATTCAAGAATATATCTCAACAATAGTTGATTCTCATCAATAGTATATTCTCATCAATAAGTGACCTTAGTTCAAGGGTATGACCTCAACAGTAAATGGCCTCAATCAAAAGAATAATCATATCAATAAATGACTCATTCAGAAGTATAGTCTCAGCAATAAAGGACTCTTATTCAAGAGTGTAACCTCATCAATAAAAGGCTATTCAAAAAGTAGAATCACGCCAATAAAATGACTTCATGTCAAGAGTACAAAACAACCAACTTGGTCAGGTAATCCCACCTATGGCTCCAATTAAATAGTAATTCACAATTCAAGTGATCAACTTAGTCACATAGGTTAATCTCATCGTTAGTTTACCCTAATCCCAAGATAAATTTAACAATCAATGATCAGATTGTTCATGTAGGTTAATCTCAACCTATGTGCTTAAAACAAAGATCAAATAATCAACCCAACCGAGTAGGTTATTCTCAACCTATGGTTTCAACCAATAATCAAGTAAAGCAACGATCAAAGGATCATTCTAGTATAGACTAACAATATGGTTCGCATGATGTCACATCCTATCAATGATGACACATCTTTTATACCTTTACCATTGTTGTGTTGCTAGCCTTATTATTCCCAAGGTTTTCTTAGCATTATAAGCTAACAAATTCAAGTTATTCCCCCCAAGATATTGATGTAATCCATTTCTCTCATTTCAATATACGTATAGTATAGACTAACTACGTAAAGTCTAAATAGAAACACATCATATAAAATCCCATATAGGGTATATAGAAGCTTAAATCTAATAGATAGGTTCCATCAAAGCAAGTAATATCCAAGAACATTCAAGCATCACAACTTACTCATACCATTTCTTTCCAACATAGTATTCAAATCTATTTAACCTTTCCGATATAAAGAAACAAAGGTATAGGAACTAGCATGCCTGTTTACGCAAAGCTCCAATTGGATAAATTGGGTTCCTAGCATAGCCCTCTTTCACAATCAGCTTGCAACCTTAGCAACTATCACTATTTCTCTCCAAAATGCTCTTCCCAACCTTCTTACAAAATCTCTCACTAAAACTCTTGCGAAAACCTCTCTCTAAATCTCTCACTACACTCAGAAGAACAGAGCAATATTCAGAAAATATCAGCAGAATGCAGATATGCGTCCCTTTGAGGTAAAAAATGCCTCTATTTATACACAAAAATCAACATCTAAAGGCTAGAAATAGGGTAATAGAATCGACACTTCTTAGTTCAATTGATTCGACTCAACATGGTAAAGAAAAGGTGGCAAATTACAAACTTAAGAGTCAACAAAACTGCACAGCAAGTCGCTTCTATCATCGACAGCAAGAACATTATCCAGAAATGCAAGGTAATCAAACTCACAGGTCAACTCTTTCTATGCCAGCTTCTACTTGACTAATTCTCCCATTCAATTTGGCTTCCATCGCTGGACAAAGCTCTCAAAATAGACTTCTAAAGGAAAGCAATCATTCATACTTTGGTGCCACATAAACTTCATACATGCTATTTGGTGTTTCAGATAAAAGACCAAGTCAAAGCTTGTTAATGCGTTTTAAATTGCCTTCAATACATTTGACTAAGTCTTGCTTATAATCTTTACACATTATCATTGGCTTATTAACCATGCGCGTATATAGCGCTGCCCTCTATTGTTTTCACAGCACGTTGGATATTAATACATTGTCTTTGCTTCATGCACATCCTTTAATTACTACGCTTTATGCATTATATATGTGCCATGCACACATTACTATTAATGCACTTAATGCAAAGCGCATTCCATGCGCTTATATAATATCTATGCGCTATGATAATAATCAGCGCTATTAAACATTATATATATATATA
>VDFB02342250.1:0-61393 GCA_007258455.2 Sequoia sempervirens
TAAAACATTTAATTGGGAAAATTTGAGGTCCTAGAATTAGTACCTAGGACCCATTCACTTCTAGAGGCTTAATGGTCCTCCTCTATAGGACCCCCTTTCTTTGCATATTTCACATGGGTTTTTGATGTTATTTCACCCCCGAAGGCATGGTCTTGGAAAGTTGTGCCATGACCCATTCGGCCTAAGTGGTGAATGGGTCCTCCCTTAATAAGGACCCCCTTTTTGAATTTTATTGTAGTGGGATTTTAATAATGTTTATTTCCAGATTTGGTGTTGGCTTGAATTATTTGAATTTCAGGGTTAATCTCTAGATTTAGTATTTAAATATGGGGCTAATTCACATTGTTTCTACTAGAAAGTTTACAAGAGGCCTAAGAATTCAAGTTTTAAAGCATTAGAGAACTTCAAGAGTAGCAGATTATTGAAGATTTCTTATAGCAATTCAAGATCATTTCATCATGTCTAAGGAATAGTGCATGCATACATGTTGTTGAGCTAAGATAGTTGATGTAGCATTGAAGATCTACTTACAAGCATTGTTATACATCTTATTCAAGATCAAGATCTACATTATTCATGACCACTACATGTTAGTTTGCAAATTTACATTCCAAGACAACATCCAAGGTATCAACATTACATGTTTCAAGTTTCATGCTTCAATTTCATTATTTCATCGTTTGGTTTAATTATCCAAAAGGGGTTTGACCAAGGAAAACCCCTATTCACTAAAAATCAACAAGTTTTTCTTCTCTTGAATACATGTATTTGTAGATTTACAGCTTGAAGATCAAGTGGAGAAGAAGTTTGAAGCAAAATTGTCAAAGTTGAAGAGTTGTAAAGTTGTCATCCATAGTGCAAGAACACAAAAACAAGGCTACAAAATTTATTCCATACTTTCACGAGCTGACAACTAAGGATTTGAGAGTGCAGAAATCAAAGAAAATAACCTAGATCTCAATTTCAAAAACCCTAATAGGGACCCATTTGCCACTAAAGGCGAATGAGTCCTTTGTGCCCTAAAAACAACCTTCTTGCAACAAGCTACACATTGTTTTAAGCTCTCAAAACTCCCCTCATAGTTGCTATAACAGTTAGGATTCATTTTTGGTTTTTATTTGCATCTTTTTTCCCTCATAATTGCATGTTTCATACTCTACAAAAATTAGTGGTTCATCATCTTGATCAATTCATTTTGTTGAACCCTATTTTTCTATGAAATAGTAGATAATATAATAATTTTCTCAATTCTTGTACTAGAGCATAGAATTATTGTTATAGAAAAAATATTTTCTCTTGGAATCATTAATATTTTCACTAAAATAAGCTATGGGTATACCCTCTTGGTTGAAAAATGCTCCTATGTTTGTCGCACATGCATCACAATCCACTTTAAATACTTTTATAAAATCATCTAAGGATAACACTAGTTCTTTAGTGCCCTTTATGAGCTCAAAGCTCTAATACATTGGTGCTATCCACTTAAAATATTTTCTATCTCCTCTAATAATTCTAGTAATGGATGCACATATCCTATATAAATTTCAAATAAATATACTCTAGAAATTAGTTAGACTATGTAAATTTAAAATCTCATCTACACTTTTATGTGTAGACCATTCTACTATTTCCTCTATCGTTTCTAGATCCATTTATAGCCCCTTTGGAGGGGTAAAAAACCTTAAACAACAACTTTATTCTTCATAAAACTACACTTTTGTAAGTTAATTAGAAAATTTATATCCTTGAGCTTATGTAAAACTTGTCTAGTGTATATTAAATTTTCTTCCCTTATATTGATAAAATATAGAATGTCATCAAGATAAACTCTTCATTCATCAACCACATAAATGTGGTAGGTGCATTTGTTAATTTGTAGAGAAATAATAACCATTTATACACCCCCTCCTTGGTCTTAAAATTAGTTCTCCACTCATTTCCATGTCTTATCCTAATTTGGTTATATCCACTTTTCAAATTAATTTTACTAAAGTATTTATCCTTCCCCTAATAGTCCATGAGATCATCCACTCTATGAAAAGGAACTCAATACTTTAGAGTTATTTTTTAATGGTCTATGATTCTGTGCACATTCTCCATTCACTATCATTCTTGGTGTTAATATAGTGGGTACTACACATGGACTAAAGCTTTATTTGATTAATCATATTTATAATATCTCCTATACTTTTTTTCCCACATCTTCATTTTTGTAGCGGCCAATCTCTAAGTAGATTTCTTGATTATACTTGATTCTAGAATTAAATCAATGTGATGGATGATGCTCCTCACAAATGGAAATCCTTCTAGTATCTCCTTGGACACAATCTCATCAAATCATCCTAGTAGCTATTTTACTTTCAAAGGTGTATTACTACTATTAGAAATTGTCCCTACTTGCAACACCTTTTAAGAACTACCATAAAACATGTTTTTCATGCTTAAACTCCATAAAAAAAACTATGTTCTATTCATTAGCAGTGTCCTTGGATTTCTTGAAACCTATTCTTCCTTGTTTTTCAATAATGTAACAATATTATTTTGGCCATTCTTCTCCAAAATGTATGTGTTTTCTCTTTCATCATAGATTGCCTTCCTATTGAATTCCTTCGTCTCCCTAAGAGTAGATGACATACATATGTAGACATTAAGTCACACCACACCTCATCCTCATAAGTGCCCATTAAAATATTATTAGGAATTTCTATTCAACCAAGATTTTGTACCCTTTTTACATTGATGACATCTTATAAGGAGGAAAATGTGCTATCCTTTTTAAGCCCAAATTATTCACCATTTTAACTAAGACTAAATTATCAATACTTCCATTTTCCATTATAAGTTTTCAAAATTTTGCACCTACCTTAGGGACACCATTATAAACAAATTTATCCTTTAGCTAGGTTCATTTTCTTTTTTATGGGCTTCAAAATAATCCTCTTCATTATAAGTGCTTCTCACTTCCTAGGTTCATCTATTTGACTAATAAAACCCAATGATTTTGTATATCTTTTAGATATGTGTGCACATGTATCATTTATTCTTCTTGATCCTTTGTCCTAAATTATATGCATTCATAAATTTTTTGGCCTAACTATCCACATTTAAAAGAAGTTCCTTGAAAACATCTTCATCAACCTCTTCCAAGTTTTCCTCTACCTTGCATAAGGTAAGGTCTTCCACTAGTTTCATTATTATCCTTATGGTAGTTTGAGGGGTTAGCATATTTTTCACGGTTGTATTTTCTTTACTGTTACAGTCTACCTCTACTAAATCTACCTCTAACTTTGGTTGTTCCTTGATGCCTTCTTACTAATTTTTCTTCAACCTTTAGAGCATATTAATATGGATTTTCAATAAATTGTAGCTTCATCAAACTTAACTCATATTGAATATTTATTCTCAAACCATTAACATATTGAACTATATTTTCAAGCTCTAACACATTATGCCCTAATTTGATTGAAATTTTGTAAAAAAAACCTCTATATAGGCCTTCACACTAAGTTCTTTTTGCCACAAGTTCTACAATTTCTTTAGTAGCTTGAGCTAATAGTAGTAGGTAGAAACTTGAACTTCATATTTCTCACCATTTTATTCCATTGAGTGATTTTATCTTCACCATTTATCATTCTTTCTATATGCACCACCTTCAACCAAAGTGTTGCATGTCCTTTCAGTTTTATTTGGGAAACCTTTAGTCTTTTGAGTCTTCTACCTCATAATACTCAATGTTAGCTAATCTATTAATTCATCAAATGACAAACTTCCCAAGAAGCTTGGTAGCTTCATCTTCATTTCTTTCTTGATGTTTGATATAACCCTTATTATCCTTCTTTCTCTCGCATTTATATTTGTAACTGCATTTTCAAATTCTTGTCCTACCATCTCTGCTCCTTCACTCTCATTGTCAATATTTTCATGAGCACTACCTCTTCTCTTATCACCTTCTAGGGAATATATCCTTGCTTGCATTGTTCTTATGCCCTCCACTACCTTGTCTATCCTACCTAAAACTTCTAATAGTACAATAAAAATTTCCACTCTCCCCCTTGATAGCATCCTACTATCCTAGATTTCTCTCTCCCTTTCTTCTTGCTATAAATATTCTATCTATAATATTCCTTGTTATAGGGACATGCATCCACAATAACTTCTTGTAGGGTTTCCTATAGTAGTAATCCAAGGGCAATATTTTCCTTCCTAAATTTATAAATGTGCTCTAGTACCATATTGATGGTGCCACAATACTATAGTATGAAAAATCCAAACAAATAACCCATGAGCTTGCAGGAAAAGGAGGAGAGATTACATTGTTGAAAGCAACTCACAAGGCCTTAACAAAGGTTTAATATTGCTTATTTAATGTGACATCCTTTACCTCAAGTAAGGAAAAAAAAACATGTATATACTAGCATTTAAAATCAACACATTGAATGACATACACTCACACAAGGAAATGAATTTGTAAATAAAAAATACATCAAGAAAGTAAATCCCAAATTTTTATTACACTAACACAACAAAAATAACAACTTTAGAAGGAAGTCCTCTCCATTCTATTAATAGAGAATAACCATTTTTTTGAATCCATTAATAATAGATTATAGATATGGGCAAGGAATTAATTCCTTTATTCTTCTTGAGCCTATAGACTTGCATAAACCTCAAAATACTCTTCGTGGTAGCTCATTACATACATAATATTTTTCCCTTTCTATAATTCTTGCTTTCACTTCTGTCACACACTACCATAACCACTTTTCTTCTACCTAAAACTTTCATCCCCCTCCTTTGTTCTCTTTTTCGGTAGCTTCTTTTCTTTTCTTGGATTGAAAAACTTAATTATTTGGTCTTTATAGTATTTCTATTATAACAAGAATTTTAAATTTTGAGTAGTGGTTTTATTTCAAAATAGTTCAATCTACTCTTAAAAATGGATCTTAAAATTTCTTATTTAATTAAATTTTATTAAAAAACAATTATGATCATTATTAAAAACAATGAAGACAAGATAATAACAAAAACTCACAATATTTTTTCTATTTCTCTATCTATATAATCAATCAATAAACATATCTATTTTATAACTAGCTAAAAGTTATGTTCCACCTTCAAATGTCCCTAATTTGTCTCAACATTACACATTTTATGCTTATATAATTGACAATAAACTAAACCCATATGCCAAATTAAAGCAATAAAAGAAATTCTTTGAAATAATATATAAAAAACAAGGTAACAATATTTTTTATATTAGATTAAGCCTTAAATATTATAGATTGGTAAGCACCATTGTTCATGAAAACATGCTTATAATAGTCCAAGGATACAAGTTTAAAAATTCCAAAAGAGGACAATAATACAAAGATATATAATAGAATATAAGAACCATAATTTTATACAAAATGCTAAAATATAGAACTATAGTGTTGAACCAAAGGCTACAACACAACCAAAAGTTGCAAAGCTAAAGATGGGAGACATGATGAATCCAAAGATGCCTAAAACTAGAATACATAATTTGTACTCCTATTAGAAAAAGCTTGAACATTCTCCCTCTAATGGAAGGAGACAATAATTAACAATTATTATTAAGTTGAGTGAAGCACTAAGATGTAGATGTAGAACAATTTTCAAGGTTCCCTGAAGTATCATTTCTTGGACCACTTGTACTCTCAATAAAAGGTGATATATCTATGGGAAAATGAAAATCTCTAGGAGTACCAAGAAATGCACTTGTTATTTTTACTAATCTCTCAGCTATCTCCATCATATTTGGGCGTTGTTGTGGTGACTCCCTTGTGCAAATCAATGCTACTTGTATAGATTGAGTGAGACATGCCATTGCCATTGATATATTTAGTTCATTAACATCTCTCAGTAGGTTGTTGTCCACCACTTCTGTTATTCTATTTGGAAAATTCATACTTGCCCATTTTGGTAGATTGATACCTTCTACAAACATGTCATCTGTAGGTCTCCTCCTTGTCAACAATTCTAGAAGTAGAATTCCATAGCTATATACATCTCCTTTTGTTGAAATATTTCCACGCATTCCATACTCTGTAATATAATCCAATAAATAATAACTCTCAAGACATTTGAATCATTGATACAAAATAGAAAAATGATTTAATGACAACGCATATTGTAATAACCAAAATATATACCTGGTGCATTGTAGCCAGTAGATCCCTTGAGGGAATTTGTAGAAGTCAATGAATCCATTGAATTCCCAAATAGGAGTTTGGTAATGCCAAAGTCTACTATATATGGAGTAATATCATCCCCTAATAGCACATTGTTGGGTTTCAAGTCACAGTGAATGACTTGCACAAAACAATGATGATGAAGATATGCCATTCCTTGTGCTATTCCTTTGCTATTCTTAATCGGTCATGCAAATTCAATTTGCATTCATCTCCTCCCTCAGGATACAACCATCTCTCTAAACTTCCATTTGACATGAATGGAAGAACTAGTGCTTTAAAATCAAGATTGGAACAAGTTGAAATGATTTTGATTACATTTCGGTGCCTAACTCTTTTTAACACATTGCACTCTTTGTCAAAACTTTGAAGAGAATTTTCATCTTGCAAATTGAAAACTTTAACAACAATATTTGTACCATTACTGAGAATCCCTCTATAAACAGATCCAAAACTCCCAACCCCTAGCTTATTGGTGTCACTAAACCCTCCAGTTGCATCTACAAGTTCTTCATATGAAATTCTTTTAAACCCAAAGTTGAATTCAAGGGTATTTTGATTAGTATGCCTCCTTTTGTAAAAATATAGAAACAATACAGAAGACATAATGAAGATTGAAATTCCAATTGCAGTTGGTACTATCACCTTTCTAGAGACTAGGAAATGTTTGTGCTTGGAATCAAAACATGAATTCAAATTAATCCACTTGCTGCAAAGGCCAACATTTCTTGAAATTGCTGACTCATTAATTGATGCAAAAACTCCCCCTTTTGGAACCTCTCCTGTTAAATTGTTTGAAGAGAGATTGATAAGCTGAAGCATTTTCATTTCTTGGAAAGCCATTGGGATTGTACCTGACAAATTATTTCTTGAGAGATCAATGTCTTGAAGATTTTTTAGATTTGTGAGTGATACTGGTATTGAGCCATTAAATGAATTCCATGAAAGATTCAAATATTTCAAGTTTGTGCAACTTGATAGTGCTGCTGGAATTTCACCCGAGAAGTTGTTGAGAGACATATCTATAGCTTGGACCATTGTCATTTTACTCAATACTAAAATAAAACCTTGTAGGAAATTGCTAGAAACATTGAAATAAAATTGGAGATTATTCAAATTTTGCCATTCAAGAGGTAAGCTTCCTTCTAGTTTGTTGTGAGACAAGTCCACTAGCTCCAAAGTGATGCATCTCCCTAAACTAGCAGGCACTTTCCCTGAAAGCTGATTGTAATCAAGACTAAGATATCTTAGTTGTGGAAGATCGCCAAGAGTATCTGGAATTTGACCTGAAATCATGTTTTTCCTCAATATTAAGAATCCAAGCCTTTTTGCATAACCCAAACTTTCTGGAATTGCTCCATATAAATAATTATCATGAAGATACAATGATTCTAGATTTGGAAGTTGACCAATTGTGGATGGAATGGTCCCATTCAAATTATTGTGAAATAAGTCTATGAATGTCAACTTTGTGAGGTTGCCAATGCCACTTGGTATATTTCCCTCAATTTGATTGAAGTCCATTGACAAAATGGAGAGTTGGCTTGATAGTTGGCTAATTGAAGAGGGAAAAATGCCAGTGAAATGGTTAGCAGACAAGACTAGAGCTTGTAAGGAGGAGCAATTAGTTAAGGCTATTAGAAATGACATTTTGTTGCTTCTACTCACAAGCTGATTTGCCTCTAGATTAAGCCATTGGAGTTGGATCAATTTTCCAAAATCTAAGGGCACCGTACCACTCAACTGGTTAAGCTCTAAACTAAGTAGTTGAAGTTGAGTGCAATTAGAGAGGGAGGGTGGGATTTCTCCAATGAGTTGGTTTCCCCACAGATACAAATTTTGCAACTTAGACAATTTGCCAAATTGCCATGGAATGCGGCCACTTAACTGATTATTAAATAATGACAAATTTTGCAGAAGAGAGCAATTAGAAAGGGCAATGGGGATCTCTCTTGTCAAGTTGTTTGTGTGAAGATAAAGAACTATGAGTTGAGTAAGCATACCCAATTCAACAGGGATACCACCATGGAGTCTATTTTCTGCCAACTCTAAGTCAATTAATGAAGACAAGTTTCCTAAGGAAGGTGGGATTGTGCCTATCAATTGGTTGGCTCCTAAGGTAAGGGTTTCTAAATATGAAAGAAGGCCAAGCTCAGAAGGAATATTTCCGCTCAAATGATTATAAGACAATCCAAGCATTCGCAAGCAAAAAAGCCTTCCCAATTGAACTGGAATTTGACCTTGAAAGCTATTATTCCTAAAAGCAATTACTCTAAGAAAAGAGAGATTGCCAAGGAAAGGAGAGATGGGGCCCACTAAAGACATACCTGTGAGGTTCAAAGAAACCACACGTTGATGACGAAAAGAGCAATCAACACCAGTCCAATTGCAGAAGGAGTGATGAGGAGACCAATCTAACAAGGAACTGTTAGGACCTCCAAAGAGAGAATGCTTGAAAGCCAAGAGAGCTTCTTCATCAGAATGATAAGAAGGAGAAGAAGAATGGGAAATATAACCAAGAATTGGCAGTGGAAAGAGAAATAATAAAAATAGGACGAAACGATAGCTATTTGACATCTTGGAGTGCAGGCACACTCTGTCATATAAAACTTGTTTGAGGATGTTTGTTTGGGTAAGTCTGTTGATTATTTATAGGGAGCATCTAAGCCGGAGTCTGCTCTTTTACCTTTGGTTAATTTCATTCGATAAAATCGAACGATAAAGATTAAAATATTTAGTGCCGTGTAGTGGGAACGAATTTCTTTTGTATTCATTTCAATTACATTATTCTCTTTTTTCCTTGTCTGCCACTGGAATAACAAAGTCTATGCTCGTCAATCGTCGTTCCGCACAAGCGAAAGAAATGTGTTCTCACACGGCAAAAGAAAACAGTGAGGAAAGTGGAAATGGTGAAAAGTCTTTTGTTTTTGCCGGCCATTGCCCCAACAAAGTGTAGGCTGGTCAATCTTGTTCTGGCACGCAAAAGAAAGAAAATGGTGAAGGTAATGATCGTTTTCACATAGACCAAGAAAATGTTGGGGTAGATTTTTTAAGTGTTTCATTTCACTTCATTCACACATTCATTTCTATCACTCATTTTTTTATAAAATTTATTTGTATAAAGGATTATATATATATATATATGAGAGTATAAATTTGTATATTAAATTAACTAGTCAATAGGTTATATATAGTGTGAGATTTGAGTCTGAAAGAAGTCTCATGTCTGTAAACTATTGTTGAGTCATCGGAAAACAAGTTTTAGCTGCCGTTTAATGGTAAACCAGTCATTTAATGGTAAAAGCCTTCAAAATATCAGGTGAAAGCTTCCACAATCTCACTTATCATGTAAAAGCCAGAGAAATATTGATTTTCCAACTTGATGAGAACATTCTATTTCCATTGCAATGTTTTTTGTCAATTTGATGGCAACTTTCTTTTTCATTTATATTGCTTTATGTTTTAATTTTGTATGCAAATATTTCAAAATTAGATAATACTTTAATTTCTTTAAGGAAAAAATCTAGATTTGTCTAAGTTTATTTCATTCTATTATTTAGCACTTATTATTAATTGTTTAATCTAGCCACATACAACTAAAATTTGCACCACATGGCATCCATACACACCCATCACCCATGCACAAATACATAATCTCTAACATATTAACATACATATAGTTTTCTATCGGTGTAATCCTTGAACCTCCTTTAGGTGTAAGTGCTAGTTATGCTTATATTATGAAATATATAGATTGCATGTGATTAGTGATATGAAAAATTCACAAGTTATTTAAAACAACGTATAATCTTAATTTATATGAGAGAGATGTCTGGTATTTAACAAACATTCATTTTGAAAATTGAAGGTATTGTGAATTATTTTTAATAAATATTTGAAATCAAATTCTATAAAAATGTGTAAACTCTTTTTCGATGAAATAGGCATTCATATTTAATTATAATTTTTCAAAAATACATTATAACACAAAAAGGTGGAGTCAAAAGCCAAAGTCTAAGCAAGGCTACTTATATAGTTGTTTTTTATTAGGAAAATAGGTTTTGAAGGGGTCTTGAAACCCTGTACAAAAAGGGATAGGCTACTAATTAAAGAGGAACATTGGAACCAAGCAGCCCCAAGGAAAAAAGCCAACCATCAACTAAACCAACATCAGACAATCAGCAAGCACAAGACAAAAAATATTAAAAAAAAGAGAGACAACAACTACCGTAAATTCTTAAGAATTCTCACTGCCTCCACATCACTAGCAATAACTTTGTCATGCATCTTAACCACATAGTTAAGCTCATTGTAAGACAACATTCCACCTTTCTTCATTTTACTCCTAGTCCGAATGCAAGGACCACCATCTTTCCTAGTCTTGACATTACCCAATAAGGCCACTTCCTCCAGGTCCAACATCTCCTTGCCAACAAGCAATGGCTTACTAGTCCATTGCTTGGATTTTTCATTAAGAATAGTCAATCCCTCTGCACTACTTTGCAATGAAACACGACTCACATAAACAAAGGTAGAAATATCTTCAAGAATCTTCAACACTTTTTGTTCAAGAGCTACCAATCTAGATTCATGAACATCCTTAAGATTTTCCACATCAACCACAAATCTATCAAGGGTACTAATTCATAATTTAAACCTTTTTAGCAACTGATGATTCCAAATTGTTACTATCAGTGAGAGACACATTGAACTGGGCTACAAAATCAATCTTCATATGAAGATGCTTAACTTCATTAAGAATCCACTTTAGCAACAAGAAAATATTACTAGTCCCCTCCCTCACAAGGTGTGCAACATCATTACCATCCATCAATTGGAGAGCTTCAACAACAAAATGAAACTTACCATCTGGGGTGACCATCTTCTCTTTACCATCATCCAAAGACTTGGTTTCCAGGTCAATCACTTTATCAGGACTAAAATATTTGTTGTCTTTCCTTTGAGCCAACTCCTCAAGAACGAACTCCATACCTCCTAGCAGCTCCTCCACGACCTCATCAATCTTTCCCTTCCCTTTACCCAAAGCAGTGTCACCTTTTTCCACAGAATTTTTCCCCACCCTCCTCATTCCACCATCTCCTAACTAAATTTTTCTTTTAACACCAAGTAGGGGAGGGGAGTTTACCTTCTTCCCAGTCACTTTTTTATTTTTTGAAGAGCTAATCCCTTCCCCACCCCCTCCAAATCAGTACTTTTAACACCAATCAAAGGAGAAGACTTTGCCTTCTTCACATTGGACTTTTTCCTTTTAGAGGAACCTTTACCTTCCCCTTCCCACTCCAAATTAGTAAAGGAGCCCTCTGACCAAGAAGAGGAATCCTCTTTGTTGGAGGATTTAGTAGGATCATCCCAGGGGTCCTCCAGAGAATCAATCCTTACATCCTCCCCTTCATCACTCTCCAAATTATCCCCTATGTCAAGCTCAAAGAGAGTATCCTTAACCTTATGGCCCTTATTTAATTTAGGAGTCTCAATTATGTAATTGGCTTTGATATGATCAACTAGTAGGAGCATTAACCCCTCATGCAAATAGGGGTTATTCGAATTCTTGCAAAAATCAAGAATACCATTTTCAAGAGAAAACAATAGATAACAGGGGAATGAAACTACTCTATTATGACTAAAATGAATAAGGAGCATAAAATGGTAACCATAAATTACTGAAAACCTCCCATCCAACATGAAGTATCTCATCACAACTATAGCCACATACCTCCAAATGGGTTTCAATGAAGATTTGTCATAACCACCATCACCCATCTTCTTGAGCTTCAATCTCTTGTTGCCTTTCAAGAAATTTTCCATGACAAATTTAGTGGCCAACCTTTCCCTATAGAATTTTTTTCCTTTTGAGGAAAGAAAAACTACCTCGATGATCAAATCCTTAGTAATATTGACTTCCACACCATAAATTTATAGAACCCTATTCTTCCAACCATTTACAAACTCCTTCGACACTTGGGAATCAAAACCATGGAGTTTCAACAAATATGGCATCACACCACCCTTCTCCAAAATCTACCAAACTAAACCATTCATCAATATTTCATCGTAGGTTACTGGTTCAGTTCAACATCTATCACCACCCATCGTGACTTGTCCACTGGAAACTAGAGCTTCTTCCCCAAAAAATAAATCCATTAGAGAAAAATAGAAGCAACAAAGCATAAGTAGAAGCAAAATACCTACAAAGCGTGTAATACTGACAACTTCAATACTAGTTGACATCATGAAACTAAGCTTCCTATTATTTCCCATATCTCTGCCACCGAAATCCAGGTAAATAGGCTAACACAAATTATATCTTATCAAAATAAATATGTAATTATTTATAGGAACCCCTCCATCCATCGCTCGAAACATGTGACCTTTTTTCATCATTTACAATGGTCTAAATTTCAATAGGAAGGAGATCATTAGAGTCCCAACTCCTAGGCACAATCACCCCCATATTGGCAATACAATCAGCTAGATTGTTAGCCTCTTGATAGATATGAGAAACATGAACATCATCAAAGGTACTCAAGATAGCTAGGGAGTCCTGAATTAAGTGTTCTATTGTCCAGGAGGGAGGGCTAGCTCTCTTCAAACAATTAATCGCATTCAATGAGTCCCCTTCCAAACAAAGTCTTATGATCCCTTTCTCTTGAGATAATTTTAAACCATGGTAGGTTGTCAAAGCTTCTATGTAGCAGTGTGTTTGGATTTCCAAAGGGAGTGCCACAATAGAAACAAGCCCACCATATGAATCACGTAACACTCCCCTACAACTAGTAGGACCTGTATTACCTTTAGCAGTACCATCAAAATTCACCTTATACCAGTCCTAAGTTGGAGCTTACCACCTCACTCCCTCTCTTGAAGCTTTAGCCTTCTTCAAGGGGTTAGATATATCCACATTCAGATTCCACTGATCAGCAACAAAGTAGTCATAGTTTGAAACATACACTTTTGGGGTAAATTTCTTGGACAGAGCCACTTCAGATATAAATTTTCCTTGATGGAAACACAAATATTGAAGGCCAATCTCAAAGGAGGAATAAAAGTATCATGAAATATTTTTCTATTTATTTCCCTCCATAATCCCCAAGCCACATGGGGGACAATAAGGGACCAAAGCAAAATCAACAAGGGGTTAGAAGTTGGGGGAGACCATTGTAACCAAAGATCAACTAAAGACCCCAAAAATATCCAATCAAGATTCCAAAGGTACAACACATGAGTCCAAACCTCCATAGAAAAACTGCACCCAACAATTATGTGAAAAGAATCTTCTACAACTTCCTCACACAAGCAACATCCATTGGGCATCGAAAAGCCCCTTTTCTAAAGGTTATTTATAGTCAAGATTTTATCTCGACATAGCAACCAGAAGAAGATATTAACTTTCAAAATTAGCTTAGGAAACCAGAGCTTCACCCAAAAGGGAGGAGGGCCAACCATATTCATTTGATAATAGAACACAGAAGCTACCAAGAAAGATCCATGCAAAGTCCAACTCTAGACAACTCTATCACATTAAGAAGAGGCCAGAAAATAAATCAAAGATAAATAGGAAAAGATCAACTCAAGATCCTTGTGGACTTCATGGACTTATATAGTTGTTAGAGCACCATCAATTCCTCATTTTAACAAGGGTTCATGCCCTCTATGAGGGTGTTGATGTGTTTGCAATTATCAATCCTTTGGGCATGATACCACGTGTTTTCAAACACAAAGATTGTAGTTACTGCTCATGGATGGTCTCAATCCTCCTACCAATGTTCAACATTTTCTCCATATTGCTTTAGAGGAGCTCCTAATTGGCCCAACAATCGTAAATCATAATAATTAGCTACTAAGCTTAATGTAGTTGAATATTTTATAAAAAACATTTTTTTTCAAGTTGTTGAAAAAAAATATATAATAAAAACTATAGATTCAACCTCTTGCATTAATTGGGTGATATATTTATGGTTGGTAGTATTAATTTCACATTAAAACTATGCAAAACATAAAATATAACATTTGAACACTTTATAGTTATTAGTAGTTTTTCCTTAATGTCTATAATATGTCAACATTCAAGTTACCATTCATGTTAAAAGTTATTAAAAAATATTTAATAAGTAAAATTTTTAATCAATGACACACATGATCTTTTTTTAGATTTTTAATGCTGTCTAAAGAATTTAAAATAATGATTGAACAATTGCAACAATGAAAAATGAAGTGGAAAAATAAAATAAACATCACATGAGTAGAAAACAATGTAAGAGACAAAGTTTGATAAAAGGTGAGTAGAACATAGACTTCAAGGAAAAAGCAGAAAGGTTAAAAGCCTAGACTTATGTTTTGGTCAATATGATGAGAGTATTTGATGTACTCCATTTAAAATGAAAATAATGACATCTTGTGAAGGTGTTGTGAAGTGTTGTAAAACATTTCTACACTTTTCTAGACTCTATTCATTACAATTCACCTAAAAATCACCTTTTCATAACTCATCAAGTCCTATTTTGAAGTGTTGTAAAGTCTTGTAACAAGATTTCACACTTTTCTAGGCATAATTTCACTATTTACACCTATCTTATGCTTTATTTGACCCCTTTATGCCCTTATAAGGATTAATTAAGTGTATTTTTGAATTTAAACCTGCCAAACAACATTAAATGTGACTTAATTCCCGACACCCACTTTCAAGTCCAAGGTGGGACCCATTCGCCATGGGTGGCAAATGAGTCCCTCTTGGCTCCAATTTCAAAATATTTCAAATTTTCTTTCAGGTTTTTATTCAAAATTACTTGATGTCGGCCTATGATGAGGTGTCATCGGGTTACTAAGGCACAATTATGTATAAATATGTGTTCTCCTAATTTTACATCTCCTAATTCATTCAAGAAATCTCCTACAATCTCAATCATTCAACTAGCATTTGAGCACTTTGCATCATCAAATCAAGCATCAATCAAGCATTCAAAGGGAGCCATTGACATATCTTCAAATTTTCATCAAAAAGGGTTTGATTTATCAAGCATTTAGGTGTTGAAAAGTGGAGAAGAAGTCAAAAAAGTGTCTCAAGTCAACAACTTCATATTTCAAGCTTGGAGAAGACTTTCTGTCCATTTTTTGCAGGATTAACTTTGTCAACCTGATAAGTAGACAACCTCAGATCCGGTGCTACAGAATTGTGCCCTGATTTCTTAGAATTTTGGGAGAGGATTGATTTTCCATCAGTGGTGAATGAGTCCCACCTTAAGGCTGGAAATCTAAGTTTTGTCAGATTCTGGATCTTGACACTCAGAAACTTGTTCCTAATAGTTTTCATCAAAAGTAGGACTGATTCACCATCAGTGGCAAATGAGTCCCACTGTTTATTTTATGTGATTCCAAAAAACATTCAAAATATTCTAGATTCTTCATCAGACTTCCAAGTGCACTTTGATTCAACCCTTTTCTCTTATGTTTTGCATTTGTTCATTCATAGTTGATTATTTGCATATCACATTATGTTTTCAAACATTGCATTAATCTTAGGTTTTTCATTCATAATATCTCAATTTCATAGTTTAAGTGCATTCATATCATTCCATTTAGTCTTAATCACATCATACATAACATAATTTGAGTAAACTAGCTAGATTCTTTGGCCCTTCCTTTCTCCTTTTAGGTGAAAAACCCTAAAAGTGTTAGAAAGTCCTAGAGTGCCAAAAATATATGGTTCATTATGGTGAACCTGCATTTTGAACATATTAGCTTACTGAATTTCAATTGCATCTTGCATCTTAGACTTAATTTACATCAACATTCAATTAGGGTATTGTTTTGTTTTTGCATTCCAGGGTTTCTTAACTTGCATTAGTGAAAGACTCATTTAGATTTCATTTTTGCATTGCATATCATTGAAAAAACTAAAAAATTGAATCTACATCCTTCATTGGCATCTAAAAAACATTAGAATCACATTAAAATTTCTGAAAAACATAAAAAATTATCATACTGGGACTCATTCGCCACCTTGGGTGAATCAGTCCACCTGCACATTTCAGATTGCATTTTTAAACATTTTTTGGGCATTTCCTGCATTTTTGTTCTCTACTGTTAGTTCTTTGTTTCAGTTAGTAGAGTTTCTATTATTTAAATTTTTCACTCCTAGATTACATTTCAATTACATTCACCCCATCCTTTGTGGTACTTGCATGAGTGTTTGGTGCCCCATTGATAATACTTTAGTGAGACAAAGTTCTAGACTCATGGTTTCATGCGATAACACTTTCATTGTGGACCTTGGGATCTCAAGAGCTCCTACTCCTAGTATGGAAAATGGTGCATTAAGCATTGATCATACCACTTCTATGCCTTCACTTTCCCACCCTATGAATGTTGACACACACACTAGTGCAATTTTGCAAGATAAAGTCATTAGTATTCATGAAGATTTTGCACATTTACAACAAGACTTGTCCCTTGAAAAATTTTCCACCACTACCATACCTGCCATTGATAGCCTTCATTGGTTGATTGAAAGTGATGATGACTTACAATTTATGAAGAAAATTTCTGAAATATACAATAAACATGCTCCTAATACTTCCCAATGAACATACATAGTGGCAAGCCAAGGAGGACCTCACATTCCTCCCCCTTCAACCATAGCATCCATACCAACTTATACCACTCCTTAGGTTACTACAAGTATGCAATAGGTTAGTCATGTGGCTCCTTCTTTTGCAAATCCAACCAGTATTCCAAGCTCTTTTGTGGCATTGCATATTCCATCCCCCACCTTCACCCCCCTTAGTGTTCATTTCACCTCTCATAACATTACATACACCCCATATCCATTTTACCTTCCACCTCATACTCCTTACATTGATCCCATCATTACACAACTCTTTAACATCATTTCATTCATGCAAAAACAACTCTCCATCATTAGCCAAAGCCAAAATGCTCCACCATCATATCATGTTTGTAGTATTTCATTATCCTTAGAAATCTTACGCACCTAGATGCCATAAGGAATTGAAATGCCTAAGTTTGAGAAATACGGGGGTAAAGGAGACCCTACCAACCCTATCAATTCTTATATAGCCTTGTGTAGTGAATTTTTCCTTGATGATAAGCTGTTAGCCAAAATTTTTCCTAGGATCTTGAAAGACATTGCATTAGAGTGGTTTTTAAACCTACCCAATCATTCAATTTGATCATTCAATGAACTTGTAGATGCCTTTATCAGTCATTTCCAAGTTCACATGACTCCTAAGAAAACAATGGCAGATTTAATGTGATGTACAAACAAAATACTGATAAAAAGTCACTGGCTTCATTTCTCGTTACCAATCATTGTATGCTCAAATTGATTTCAAGATCCCTAATTAATATCTGCAGAAGATGTAAATATCAAAAACTTACACACTCACCTTCACGATAAGTTAGCAATGATGAAATTCCCTTCATTCATGCATTTATGCACGACCCTTTTGTGATTATCACAACTTGGTCTCTAGTCGTGATTCAAAGTCCACTTCTAACAGAGTTGAGAAATCTAAGCAAAACAACCAAAACAAGGTGCAAAACTTTAGAAAACCGAACTGAGGCTTCTTAAAATTCAATCAACCTTCTCCACAACCAGTCCAACCTGTTACAAGCCAAGTGGTCTCTCTTAAAACAGTCGTACCCTATACCTATCAACACCTAAAGATACAATTTACTCCCCTACTTGATACTCTCTACAATACCATGAACCAATTGCTCCAACAACAAATGCTCACGTTGCCTACCATTAAACCACATGATACCACCAAGCCCTTCCCACCCAACTTTCAACAAAATTGTTATTTCCATTTTCATCACCAAAATGGCTATGACACTGAAGAATGTAAGCGTCTAAAACACTTAGTTCAAGACCTCATTGATTTGGGTCGTTTGTCCATTGTGGGTGTAAATGATCAAGGTAATAAGTCCGTCACACCCCCTAACTAGAATTTACAAATCTTTACCAATCCTATGCCTAAACACAATATTTCATTTGTCAAGGCTAGTGAACCTTCAAACCCTCAAGTCATGAACATTGATACAAATAATGAACAACTTGATATAACTCCAAATGATACCCAAGTTACTCCTATGGATGAACTTGAGGGTGTGATAGATGTTATCCCTTGTAAGGGCCCAACCAACAAAAATATTGATATCACTTTTTCTTCCAAAGATATACTTAAAAAGCTTCTTGATGGTCCTCTTTACATAGCTAGCCGAATCTATGATAAGCCCACTAATGGGATATTAATAGATCCCGCTTGTGGTGAAAATGTGATCATAGAAGAAATTTTAGTACTACATGAGCTATATCAAGATGAGTACAATAAACCAACTGCATGGATTAAAAAACATACTAGTTTTGCGTGCCCTACGATAAGATCGATTGTACTCCCCTTACAAGTGGGACCTAAAAATTTGGAGGTAACATTTTCTATTATTTCACAATCAGACCAATTTCATCTGCGGCTAGGTCACTCTTGGATTCGCTCAATGAAAGCAGTCCCTTCTGTTGTTCACAAATGTTTGAAGTTTCCACATGGAAATGAAATATTTACTGTCAACCATAATGGCTTTAACCCATTATCTTCCAAAGGTAATTTTTCCCTAGAAGCCTTTTGGTTTGAACCTATGGAGCCTATCACCCCTCGTAAGGATTTATTCTTCATATACTAACAAAAATTCAAAGCCAAACACATAGCTGAATTATCTCTTCATCACCAGTCCTCGTCCACCTTTGCTACATCTATCCTGGATGAAAGCATGCTTTATCTTGAGTCCAACATTGAGCAAACCACACAACCTCATGAAAAACCACCCATAAACACTTCCCCTTCCTTGTCTAAGTGACCAAGAGAAAATGAAGCCAATCCCATCATGCCTCCTCACATTAAACAAGTGTATAAAGCTAAAGAGAAAGTGTTTGACCTATCTTCTGTGGTTTCTTCTATTCTTCCCCCTTCGAAAGAAAAGGAACTATGATGGAGCAACCCGTTCTTACACCTCAACAAGTTCAAAATAAAACTAAACGAAAATATGGTGCTAGGGAGCATAGGTGTCATTGTCATCTCCTTGCTCGTCAGTATTGAATGGAAGAAAACAATGAAACCCAACCTCCACCTGTGACAAGCAATAGATGATCAACCTCTTCCCTTGACCCACCAAAAGATAACATAGTCCATCCCTCACAACAAAATGAATTAATCCAACAACCACAAATTTTTCTTCATCCTTCCTTGGAGATAACCCTTCATCCTCCCATTGTAATCAATCTTGAAGATGATGATGATGAATAGATCACAAAAATAGATGAAGAAGTGCATAATGATCTAAACTCATTATTTTCATCTACCATGAGCTTAAATGATAAATCTTCGTAGCCAAGTGACGAACTTGGCACATCTCCTAGTTCATCCCTTTCAATTCTTCCTTTGGACAGTCATCCACCCTTGCAATACACTAAACATGATTGGGAGGTGGATGACTTGTTAGATGGTTGACTTGCATTCGCCTTACTAGCCTTTTATAGTTTCCTTTTTTTTTGGATTTGCTTGTGTGTGCGTACTGTGTTTCCCTCGTAATGTGTTTTTGATGTTCCCTCTTTTTCTACAATATTCTATTTGTACCTATATTCTTCTCTATGTCATGCATTGGTCTTTTTCACCTTTGTTTTGTGTTCTCCTTTTGGGGATGACACAAAGTGTTGAGACCACAATGTCTCTCCCATGTTGACCCGAAAGGTCCTTTCCTTTTTTTGTTGTTTCGCTTATGTTTTTCCTTTTGGGGATGATGCAAAGTGTTGAAGCTGTAATGTCTCTCCCATGTTGACCCAATTGGTCCCTTTTATTATCACTTTATTTTTTTTCTTGTGTTTTCCTTTTGGGGATGACGCAAGGTATTGAGACCGAAATGTCTCATTCATGTTCACCCAAAAGCTTTTGCTTTTTCTTTCTCCTTTTCATTTTGTTTTTTCTTTTATTTTCCTTTTGGGGATGATGCAAAGCATTGAGACCACAATGTCTCTTCCATGTGGACCCAAAATGGACTATGTATTTCATTTATTTTCACTCTCTTTGTGTCATTCTTCCAGTTCTATGTGCTTTGGGAAATGATGACAATTCCAAGCTCTTTCATAAAAATTGCAGCAACAAAAATATTGACCCCAAATCCATAGATCCCTTATGTGTTTGGTATGTTATTTTTTTGGAGGGAAACTCCCTTTTCTTTTTTTCTCCTTTTTGTTTACATGACGCAACCTAACTTAGAAACATATGACTTGGCATAGGGGCTTTCCAAGTTGGCTCTCATGTCTTGTTTCCTTTTTTCTTTTTTCTTTTTTCCTTTGCTACTTTAAAGTAATTTCTCCTAGACCGATGTGTAGCAATTCCTTTAAAGTGGGGGGCATACATCAACATCATTTCATTTGCATTATTGGTTCCTAGTGTAGCCTTGTCACTTCATACAGTGTGTTTGTCACTTTGTGGATGACATTGGGTGTGATGTCCTTGATAAGTATGATCTATCTTAGCATATTACATTTCTCTTAGTGGTATGATGTAACACACTGCATCCCCTAAGTTGTGAATCTTTTATTCTTTGATTGGTCCTCTCTTGGAGACATTAAATACAATGTTCCCTAAGTGATAGACCTTGCATGAACTTAAAATGACTCCTTTGAACACCTTTTATACTTTTTACATTTTACATTTTTCCACCTTGCATAACATAACTTGCATGCCTGTGATACCTTTGAATTTGTTCATGAGTTTTAAGCATACAAAGCTTTGTTTGTCTCATGAAGCATGAACCATCATTTTCCTTTTTGGCACCTTTTTAAAGTTATCGGGAAGTATAACTTTAGTATAGTTGAGCGGGAAGCCCATTCTGAAGCACGACTTTCCCCATATCCACCTATGTTTTTGTGAGTGCATGGAAACTAGTGTAAGTACTTCACCTTCTTGGTTCTTCTCAGCCGAAAAACAACCATGAGTTCTGTCACCCCATAGTGAGTACACATTTCATTTTTTAAACAATCAGCCTAGATCTTATCCACAACTAGTTGGATAAATGATCAAAGCTATCATTTCTTTCTCATCATCATTGTATTCCTTTGTTCTTATGTTCAGTTTTCCATGTGATCTTCATCCTGGGGGCTTGATCATCCCTCTTGATCATTGTCATTTGATCTTGCTAACTTAAGTACATTGAAACCCCTCTCTTGATATTCATGCCTACTTTAGTGTGAGTTTGAAGAAAGTTCATCCTCTCGCTAAAGTGGGGGCTTAATGCACCATAGAAAAATGGCCCGATGTCATTTTCATGGTCTTTTACGCTTGTCCTCTCGATGTTTGGTCTATTTTTCTTTGATTTATTGATATAATGTGGCTTGAACATTCACATTAGGCCTTTAAAATGCAAATAATGATGTTTTGTGAAGGTGTTGTGAAGTGTTGTAAAACATTTCTACACTTTTCTAGACTCTTTTCATTACAATTCACCTAAAAATCACCTTTTCATAACTCATCAAGTCCTATTTTGAAGTGTTGTAAAGTCTTGTAACAATATTTCACACTTTTCTAGGCATAATTTCACTATTTACACCTTTCTTATGCTTTATTTTACCCCTTTATGCCTTTATAAAGCTTAATTAAGTGTATTTTTGAATGTAAACTTGACAAACAACATTAAATGTGACTTAATTCTTGAAACCCACTTTCAAGTCCAAGGTGGGACCCATTCGCCATGGGTGGAAAATGAGTCCCTCTTTGCTCCAATTTCAAAATATTTCAAATTTTCTTTCATATTTTTATTCAAAATTACTTGATGTCGGCCTACGATGATGTATCATTGGGTTACTAAGGCATAATTGTGTATAAATATGTGTTCTTCTCCTCATTTTACATCTCCTAATTCATTCAAGAAATCTCCTACAATCTCAAGCATTCAACTAGCATTTGAACACTTTGCATCATCAAATCAAGCATTAATCAAGCATTCAAACGAAGCCATTGACATATCTTCATATTTTCATCAACAAGGGTTTGATTTATCAAGAATTTAGGTGTTGAAAAGTGGAGAAGTCAGAAAAGTGTCCCAAGTCAACAACTTCATATCTCAAGCTTGGAGAAGACTTTCTGTCAATTTTTTGTAGGATTAACTTTGTCAACCCGACAAGTAGACAACCTCAAATCTGGTGCTAAAGAATTGTCCCCTGATTTCTGAGAATTTTGGGAGAGGATTAATTCACCATCAATGGCGAATGAGTCCCACCTTAAAGTTGGAAATCTAAATTTTGTTAGATTCTGGATCTCGACACTCATAAACTTGTTCTTGACAGTTTTCATCAAAAGCAGGACTGATTCACCATCAGTGGAAAATGAGTCTCACTATTTATTTTCTGTGATTCCAAATAGCATTCAAAACATTCTAGATTCTTCATCAGACTTCTTGGTGCACTCTGATTCAACCCTTTTCTCTTTTGTTTTGCATTTGTTCATTCATAGTTCATTGTTTGCATATAACATTGTGTTTTCAAACATTGCATTAATTTTAGGTTTTGCATTCATAATCTCTCAATTTCATAGTTTAAGTGCATTCATATCATTCCATTTAGTCTTAATCAAATCATACATAACACAATTTGAGTGAACTAGCTAGATTCTTTGGACCTGTCTTTCTCCTTTTAGGTGAAAAACCCTAGAAGTGTTAGAAAGTCCTAGAGTGCAAAAAATCCATGGTTCACACACAACAAAGAAAACCTTGTATTTGAGTACTATTGAAATGGATTCAAATAAATTTTATATTTGTGTCATCCCCAATTCATAAGAAGAATGCACAATTGAAGAATTACAACATAGAGAAGAATAAATTATAAACCAAAAATTAAGAGGGGTTATATTTTTGGTTAACTTGATAAGAGTGTTTGAAACTCTAATAACTTTACATCATACCAAACTCATTGAGAAACATTGAGTAGAATAAGTGTAACATGGGAAAGGGTAAATAAGCAATTAGATGTCATTCATAACTCTTAAATGTCAACATACACCAAAAAATGTGATTTTACATTGTTCACATAGATGAACAAATTAGAAAGAGGAAAATAAATTTACATTAAACACATAAGACATGAGGTTTATTTATGAGCTTAGTGAATACCTTATCTTTGAGGAGACAATCTTCAAAATTCTTTCGATGAAATGTGAAAAAATGAGTCATTAAAAATATATGTCAAAATTTGGTAGCCTTGTAAGGGATATGAAGACTTGAGGTAA
This sequence comes from Sequoia sempervirens, assembly GCA_007258455.2. NCBI lineage: Eukaryota > Viridiplantae > Streptophyta > Pinopsida > Cupressales > Cupressaceae > Sequoia > Sequoia sempervirens. The sequence continues at coordinate 23,528 of VDFB02342250.1, forward strand.
AGGTTGCTAAAAGAGGTGGAATGTTATTTTTTTATAAAAATTTTGGAACCCAAACTCATTTAGGCTTGGCCTCCTTTTCAATGATGATGGCCATTGAAATAGTAGGTAAAGTAGTGAAAAAGGGTTGAGGATCAAGGTAACAAATTGGAGAATCAAGTGAAGGTTTAAATTTAAGAAGGATAAATTTAATTATGTTATAAGATTTTGAGGGAATGTTGGGAGGAAGATTTATAGTTTTGGGATTAGTTTTAATTTTTTGTTCAATAGGTGGTTTATGTTGTGTGGGATTTTGTATTTTTAGTGGAATAGGGGGATTAGTCTTAATAATGCATTTATGAGGAATAAAAGTTGGAATGGGTGGATGAAAAGGTGGAGGATGGGGTGAAGTCTTGTTATGTATCCTTTTTTTTAATAATTATGTCCCCCTTGGTCCAATTTTGTGTGTGCTCTTCCTCTTATTTCCCCTATGTCCATATATGGTCCTTAAAGTCTTTAAGTATGGAGCCATGTCAAATCTTCTAAATGTGTTATTCATCATAGGTTCATAGTTACTCATCCAAGCATGCCCACTTGTCTAATTCCAAATTTTCCTTGGTCCTCATTGGACTTTTAGACTTCACCATCTTGATGCACCTTTTTTCCCAACTCTACTTTTCCTTTATGCTTGTTATCTTTTTGAATTTATCCTTATTATATCATAGCTACTACATGAACTCTAAAGAGTCATGGAGTATATTTGAATAATGAAATCCAATAATCCCACCTATTTTTTACTATTCACCTCACCTACCTCCCAACTTATCTCAAATTCCCCTTTACAATCATATTTAACATGACAACTTCTAGAAAGGGTTTTCTCTTACCAATAAAATATTATTCAATATTTAGGGAATGGATAGATGTGTTGGACTAATTTCCAACATCTCCCTTCAAATTCGTGACATGGACTAATCGCCTCCCATGCATCCGTTTATCTCTAACATTTGTATCAGGTGTTAATAGGTTGATCTTTTGGTACAATGAAAAATGTGTTCCAACAAATGACATCAAAGTTGTGGTCATGGGTTTGAATCCCATCGAGTGATGTTGAGGGGGGATTTTTGGAATAATTTCTAGCGACTCCTTTTAGATTCGTGACATGGACTAACCACCTCTTGTGGATCCATTTATCCCTGAAGCTTGTATTAGGTGTTAACATGTCAATATTTTGGTGCAACAACAAATGTGTTCCAACAAAATGTGTACCTCCAGTGGTGCATAAAAGGTAGAATTTTTTTTTCCCATTATTGTTGTGGTTAGAGTTCACCCCATGGGACCTATTGCCATTATTATAGAGGATATTTGTAGATCATATAAAATATTCCCCCATACCTCTCGAGTGAATCCAAACACATGTAGCATGATTTCAAGTGTGATTTAAGGGAAAAATAGTTCCTATTAGGTATGAGAATTATTTTTCATGTACTAGTCATGAGATATTATAATTTAATGTAGTCTTTGATATTGTTTTGGTGGGTAGTAAGGGTCCAAAATAGTCATGGAGAAACATTACAAAAAATACAAAAAAAAAACTAGCCAAATTATCTAAACTCTTATGTTCAAATAATAAAAATATCTATTAGGACTCTTAATTATCCTTAAGATTTAAATCCAATTCTATCCCTGGGACACTTAATCATTCTATGGTGTAAATCCATCATTGGGACTCTACAACTATTCATAGGTTTTAAAATATCAATTAAATCCAAATAATATTTAGGATCTAAAAAGTGGGAAGCATCTAAATAATCCAAGTTTTTCAATCCCCATCTAAACCTCCAAATCATGCATATCCAACTTTGGAAATCATCCCATCCATTAGAATCCATCCATCCATATTGTAGACACCTAAATTAGCTCATACTTGACCACATTTTATCCCAACTTATTCTATCCATTAATTAAATAAATAGTGACTATTTATTGAAATAATTTATCTAAATCCTTTATCCCCCACCTTAATTAAACAAATTTATATTTATTTAAGTCAATCTTATCCTAAAAATTCTCCAACTAAATTAATTAATTAATTGATTTAGGTTGATTGACCCCTAATCTTGTGTGATAAGATTCCCTTTCCAAATAATCCTAATTTTAAAATACCCTACCTTTGAAAAGTGCAACAAGATAAATATTGCCTTTCTAAAAGTAAAATCTTGCCTCTAAAGATACATTTCTCACCAAATCTTATCCATTCACTATTACCTATGTCCAATTCACATCATTGATATTCTTAGCAAACTTTTCCAATGAATCCCCTCTTGACACTTATCCAATCCCCCTTTCTTGAGAGATCTCATCAATTGCAAGCCCTTCATTCCCCATACATAACTCTTACACCTAATGGGAACTTTTCACATGAATACAACATTAATTCATACCCTAATCCTTAATAAATCCTAGCCATCAATTAACCAATGTATCTTGGCCCTTGATTTCCCTCTTGGAATTCTATAAATGAGAGGCCTCTTATCCTAGGTGAGCATCTTTCATCATCATGGCCTTATGCTACCAGTTTATAAATCTATCATATCAATCTTACCATCATGATGTTGGAATTATGAGAACCTAGCACATGCATCTTTCTAAGGTTTACATGTATTTGGTTTGAGTACTCTATATTCGAAGTATACTTTAGTTATGTCATTTGCATGCAATACACAAATAATCCTACAACCATCCAAAAGGATACCCAAGGACATTATCCCCTTTTCTCACCCTTTGAGATTTATCATCCCTTTTGATCCAATTGGATCTAATAATCCAACTCCAATCAATCCTAATTGTACCAATCCTAATCTACATCCAATCAAATTGATCCAAATCATCCTATCCAAACCTTAATATCACAATACCAACCATGCAAATAAATCCTATCCAAATCGAAATCTAAAGACCACCCTTGGCATCAATGTTCATCTAATACCAATCTTATCTCTAAGCATCCAAAGTTAGTCTTAATCCTAGTGTCATCCAAATCAAATTAAAGTCCAATCCAAATAATTCTAAATCCAAAATATCCAAGAATAATCATCCAAATAATCAAAATCAAAGCACCTAACCCAAAGCAAGCATTATGAATACTTGATTTGACTAGGAATTTATCTCAAATCAAAAGGGTATGACCACCATCTATCCATTTTACTTCTAGCAGTTCAACCAATCCCAAAATACCTTCAACACTGATGATAATATTCTTGTTGACCAGTTAGAACATGGGTCCTATCATGATGATACTATATTTATTGACTAATCAAAAGATGATTTTTTTGATGATGATGATGTTGGTGAACCATAATATGATTACTATGATGATGATGCTAGTATTAACCAAGAAATAATTGAAAAGATGATCATGGACCATCTCACCCTAGATCCTCCATACCCAACCATGAACAACCAAGATCCCTTAAACCTAATACATCCTAGTTCTTGTTATACCATAAAAAAAATCAACTATTCATAGGTCATACCTACCCAAACCTAGGCATGTGAAACAACATTATAAAGCACTCTTTCTCATATCCCAAATTCATATAATACAATTCATACTAACCATTTTCACCCAAATATAACCAAGCCTTATCGCCTTGACCATAATCAAAACTACCATTAAACCATCTTGATACAATTAATCCTTTGAAAACCTTAATCCATCTAAACCAATCAAATCCAACTAAGTATTCATTCTCCTATATAAGTCTACAATCTTAGCAAGATTTTATCCAAGTACTTCATTGAATGCAAATATTATTGTATAGAAGCTATATTTTCCCTCTAACAATCCTATTGACACCCATCCTCTTCCTACCCTCTCCATCCATACTAGAAACCTTCATCCCCAAAATACTGAACCCTTTGATTGGGACCACCAACATATCCATCACATAGAGAAGAATTATCACGAGACAAGAAAAAAATGAAAATCAAGTACCAAATAAAAAAATAAGTGCAACATCTAGATCAAGAATAAAATCAAAATGAGATAAAAGGTGTCATCAGTCCAAATATAAAGACCAAAGAAAAACGATATAAGAATCCCTGGAAATCAAGGTGAAGTAGTAAATCCACCAAAAAAAAATCAATCAAATGACATACATTATATACAATAAGTGTGTGTCACCTTCACAATTATCAATGATCCCAACATATAAGGCTTTAGGGTATGTGCAAGAAGTTGGGTCCACAAAAAGCTCAAAAAGTGGAAGTGTTTCTCCTTATTTGTAGAATTTGTCATAGTTTGACTAAAAATTTGAAGCACTTACACATTGAATCTTAAAAAAATTTACTTATATGAAATTTAATATTTTGAGTCTAGTTTCCAAATATGTAATTTATTCTAATACCTAGATGATACAAATTAATTTTTAATAGACATGTGTAAAAACCATTTTTTAAAAGTCATTTTTTAGGATCATACCATTCAAGTGTACAAACACCATAATTTGACCTAAATAAAATTATTTTTCTAATTCCTTTTGGGGAAAGATGTGTAAAAAACTAAAAATTGAGGAAGATATTTTTTTATAATTTTTTCTTATTTTTTTATTAATTTTTTATTGGCTCTAATTGTTGTTTTTGAAAACCAACATGTATGGACACCATGATTTGACAAAAATGAATCATTTTTTTATTTTTTTCATTGTGTAGAGAATTTTTTGTAGATTGATGTCATATAATATTTTTACAAAAAAATTAGCAAATTAGAAGTCATTAAAAAAACTAAAAAAGCCTAACATTGCAAGTTTATGGACCAATTTTCTTAGAAATTATATAAAAAATAGAAAAAATAATCCAATCATAAAAAATTACAGATGTGAAAACTAGACATTGTGATTTATAATGGGTTTTGATTTCATAAACTGATTCTGAAAAAAATCCCTTCATTTAAATATTGCTAAATTCAATTATTTCTCTTGACATTGCCTTAGTTTTTTAGTTACAGGTCTAAGGCTAAGGGTTGGGTTATTAAGACTTTCTTGAGCCTAAAACCAAATCAAAAAGAAAGTTAGGATTTCAATTTTTTTTTGAATGGGTACTCGTTTAGGAATGAGATCTTGATCTAAGGCTCAAGATCCCATTCCGAAACGGGCACCCATTTCGAAACAAGCACCCGTTCCTTTTGGCATTTATTTTTGGCCAAAAATTCCCCTTCGTTGACCCAACTTCTTGCACTTACCCTTTACAATCCAAATATATTATTTTTCCAATCACATCTTCCAAATCTGATTCCACCTTTTGATCCAAACATACCTCATCCCCATCCAAATTCAAAATCCATAAACATGCAATTCTTATATCGAAACACTCAAATCCAAAATTATGATTCTCATGTATGCAATCTAAATCTAGACATCCTCATCCTAAATCCACCAATCTGATGTACAGTAGGGAGGAGGTTTCTTAACAAACACAATTCAAACTATTCCAAACTATTCTTCAACCTTCAAAACCTTATCTTGACAACTTTTCCCAATTTTACCCTATTCTCCTTGTAGCATATCAAATAGAGAAAATTGTGCATATCTTTCAGAATACTCCTCAAACCCACAAAAGGTCCATCATTTTAGATACCCTTTTTGGCATACTTCAACATATCTCAAAAGGGGCCACTTTGGACCATCAACCCCAAATCTCTGCTGCTACACTACCTCTTAAGCCAATTAGACCTCTTTTCCAAAGCAAGTATATGCTAAACTTTCCCCCACTTGCCAAACTTCACTCCTTAGTGCTAAACAGGTCACAAATAGCTTGAACCCACAACTTTCATCAATAGAAACAACCACAAACTCATCAAGACACAAAACCCTTACCTAGGCCAATTTAGACTAGCTCTTATAGGAGTTTATTGAAAATATGCACTCGAAGCCCCATTTCACTTTATCAACACCTCAGACACCTCATACTAAGTTTGCACAAGCTTATTCCATAAAATCCCACTCTTTACCAACACCTTTCATCAAACTTCTATTCTTAGCCACCATTTTTGGCTCAAAACTTGACTGAAAACACCTAGGGCATCACTCCAAACTCTTCAATCCGCCTTCCTTACTCTTGGAAACTACACAAAAAGAAAACCTACACCTAATTGCATTCTATTCCACCAAGTTAGCACATGATCCACTGGATGGAATGGCCTATAACTCCTTTTTAAGCAATAAAACCCCTAAATTCAAGGTTTCCTAGGTAGTTCCAAAAGAATGCTTCTAGATTTCACAAAACTTAATGAAAACTTATGCAACAAAAGCCAAAGTGAAGCTAATTCATTCCCTCAAAAAATCCAATGCATAAAAAATCAACCACATGATGTACCAAGCCATACAACACATTGGAGCAACATATCTTCTATCAAAATGTAGGAAAAACAATGATTTCAATATTCAAAATTCAAATTTACAATGGCCAACTCTTCCACAATGTCCAAATATTTTTAAAACATTACAAAGCATGAATAATCAGTTCAACTGCTTTCCCAACAAAAGAAACCAACTTGATCCTTCAACTTCCCTTTTTTTACTTTTTGAACTTTTTGCACTCTGCACTTTGACAACTTTTCAAGATTTTGCAACATTATCAAGAATGACCCCGAATGACTCTAGTTACATTTCAAATGGTCTATTAGGACCTTATTGCATGAAATTATACTCAAAAATAACAAAATCCAAACATATGAACCTATTTATAAGACTTGACATGGTGCCCCTGCACCATACACCCAGATTGAAAAGAACTCAAGTCCCTTGAGGACTGTATTGTAGTGAATCATGCTTTATCATACCATCTTTTTGATCTCCTAATGTCCTTCCATCTGGTATCCCTTTCCACTGCATCAGGTACTGAAGATTTGCATTGCTCTTTGCATTTGTAATTTTTTTTCCATTGAGACCTTTCTCCAATTTTGTAAATTGACTTAATGGATTTTTTTTGACCTTTCCCTCATCTAGAACTAATGTTGAACCTACTCTTATACCTACAAACATACCTCTGCCATTTTTGTCTTGAACTATCCTCTTCTTTACCTTTGATGTATACTTGAACTCACCCATTTTTCCTTGCCAAACACCTTGAATCACTACACCTCTTCCCTTCATATCTTCTCTCAGGTTCTTTACCCCTAAGACCTTTGTTGTATCAGGTCTACAAACCTCTGTACCGATAGTATTTGACTGACCACTAGCCTCTTTCGAAACCAAAGAACAAAGCACTGTTCCTATCATGACCTTATCATGCCAATATTGAAATCCCACAATAAATTCATCCTTGACCTTCTCTTTATCAGGTTTTGACACCAAACCATAATCTTTTCCCATCAAAATCAGATTACTCTTCACCTCTGCCATTTTGGTACCTTCAAACCTTGAAGTGGCTGCAACCTCCATCTTCTTTTCTTCTTCTATTTTCACAAACTCTTTCTTACCCAACATAATCACCTTTGCTACCTTGGTTTTCTCCTTAACATCTTCTACCAATGGAGTTAAAGTGAAAGTGTTTCCATCCTTTTCAATAGCATAAGTATTGTGTCTACCATCATAAATTGCATGTCTATCAAACTGCCATGGTCTTCCAAGCAACAAATGACACACATCTATAGGAAACACATCACAAAGTGTTTTGTCCTTATATTCACCAATGTTAAACTCAACCCAAGCTTGCTCATTCACCAAAAAATATTGACTTTCATTCAACCAAGACACTTTATAAGGTGTTTCATGAGGTATCTTTTCTAACTTCATTTTATCAACCATTTCTATTGACACCATGTTATTAGTGCTTCCTGAATCTATCACTACTTTACATACCTTTCCTTTTCATTTGCAGGTGGTCTTGAAAAGTAATCCTTTGTTTTGATTCTTTCTCCTTGGATGATTTGAGCAGTGTTCTTCTCACCATCAAGGATTCCCCGAATTCTGGAGCAACAAGTTGATTACGAAAGTTAACACTCTCACAATCTTCCTCTTGCACCAACTCAACTCTCTTATTACCACTAGTTGAAGTAGAACCTTGTTTATTTGGACACTTCCATGCTTGATGCCCAAACTAATTTCAATGATAACAACTTCCTAAAATTGAGCTTGAACCTCTACCTTGTCCACCAAATCTTCCTCTAAAACCTTTGAATCCACCTCTTTAATTAGCCTCTTGGTCTTTTATTTTACTTGCATCTTCTTGGTCTTCATAGGACTACCTTGTACCTCTTCCTCTACTAGTGTTGCCTCTACCCCTTGTATTTCTTACCTTCTTTTTGATTTCTCTTTTTCCCTAGTAGCCAATTGAAAACATTCATGAATTGTCCTAGGCGTAGCCAAACTCAATTCATCCCGAATTTGAAATCTCAACCCACACATATACCTTGTTATCTTTTCATTCATATCTTCAACATGACCAATACTAATACTTAGTTTATGAAATTATTCAATGTAGGCCATGGAATTTTTCTCCTTCTACTTTAAACTTTGCAACTTCTTGAAAGTTTGTATAGCATGATCACTTAGCAAGAATTGACTCTTGATCTTTGACACCATCCTATCCCATGAACTGATATTTGTTTTCCCCTTCTTCAATATTTCCCCTTGCACATAGTTCCACCATTTTAAAGTAGGACCTTTCAACTTAGTCTTAGAAAAAATTAGCTTATGATCATCTACAACCTCCTTGTAGTCGAAGTAGTTATCTAGTGCATCTTTCCAATCCAATACCTCTTCAACATCCAACTTTCCACTATACATTGACACATCTATTTTCTCACTAGAAGCATCTCCTATAACATCCTTGAGCATTTTCACCATCCTTCTCTCATTAGGGTCCAACTCATAATATTGGACTCTAACTGGAGGGTTTTCATCCTCACCCTCTTCCTCCTCCTCTCGATCACTTTCTTCTTTAGTCTTTCCTCTTCTTTTCTCTATCTCTAATTCTGAAAATCTAGCTAATATTGCTTCTTGAGATTCCTTTAACAACCTTATTTCCCTACCAAGGGCTCCACTTCATTTAGGAGGCATCTTGTCTCTTCAGGTCACCACTTTTCCTTCAAACTTCAACATTTCTCCTTCAAAAGATCAAAAACCTATGCTCCGATACCAATAGATGTAGAGAAGGGAGGAGTTTTCTTAACAAACACAATTCAAACTATTCCAAACTATTCTTCAACCTTCAAAACCCTGTCTGGGCAACTTTTCCCAATTCCACCCTATCTTCTTGTAACATATCAAATAGAGAAAATTGTGCATATCTTTCAGAATACTCCTCAAACCCACAAAAGGTCCATCATTTCAGATACCCCTTTTAACATACTTCAACATATCTAAAAAGTGCATAGGGTCACTTTGGACCATCCACCTAAAATCTCTATTGGTACGATACCCCTTAAGCTAATTAGGCCTCTTTTCCAAAGCAAGTATATGCTAAAATTTTTCCCACTTGGAAAACTTCACTCCTTAGTGCTAAACATGTCACAAATATCTTGAATCGACAACTTTCATCATTAGAAACAACCACAACTCATCAAAACACAAAACCCTTACCTAGGCCAATTTAGACTTGCTCTTACAGGGGTTTATTGAAACTATGCACTCCAAGCCCTATTTCACTTTATCAATGCCTCAGACACAACATACTAAGTCTGCACAAGCTTATTCCATCAACTCTCACTCTTTGCCAACACCTTTTCATCAAACTCATATTCTTAGCTGCCATTTTTGGCTCAAAACTTGACTGAAAACACCTAGGGCATCACTCCAAACTCTTCAATTCACCATCCCTGCTCTAGGAAACTACAAAAACCAAAAACCTACACCTAATTGTGCCATTCCACTAAGTTATCACATGATTCACTAGGTGGAATGGACTATAACTCCATTTTAGCAATCAAACCCCTAAATTTATGGTTTCCTAGGCAATTCCAGAAAATGGCTTCTAGATTTTACAAAACTTAATGAAAACTTATGAAACAAAAGCCAAAGTGAATCTAATTCATTCGCTCCCAAACTACAATTCATAAAAACTCAACCACAGGTCATACCAGGCAGTACAACACACTAGAGAAGCATATCTTCTATCAAAACCTAGGAAAAATAATGATTTTAATATTCAAAATTCAATTTACAATGGAAAACTCTTCCAAAAAGTTCACCAAATATTCTTAAAGCATTACAAAGCATGAATAATCAATTCAACTACTTTCCCAATGAAAGAAACCAACTTGACCCTTCAACTTACCATTTTTAACTTTTTGCACTTTGCACTTTGACAACTATTACCCAATTTTCACCTATGGGCTCAATTGGGCAAGGAAATCTATGTTTCAGGTGTTCTTGAAGGCCAAATGGGACATTTCAATCAAGAGCTCGATCATGCACCTAAGGATATTTCACAAGGGAGGTCTATTGGAAAGTATCACTCAGTTAGATTTGGCATAAACTCACCAGAGAGGAAAATCGGTAAGACCCTCCTGCTGTCTTGTCGACTGGCAATGTGTTCTTTGTGTTTGAATACACCAGTCGCTAGGACATTTGGGTCGCCAGAAGTTTTTTTGTATCTCTCTACTGGAAGGAATTCACACCGACAGTTATTCAGAGGGCTGCCATTGGGGAGAGGGTTTCACGTTTGCTGTGATGTCTCAGCGACCATTGGTAGTCTCGCCGAAGCGGCCGGCATCAGAGTGAAGTATCACCAAAAGCAACAAGAAGTATCGGTGACTAATGAAGGGTCTCACCGATAGCGAGTTCGCCGAAAGGTTTTTTCTTCGGCATAATGTCTTGGTGAAGGAGGCTAGTCTCCCTGAAATGGCCTAAGCTCGCTGAAAGATTTTGATCTCGCTAGGAGGTCTTGCCGACTAAAGGAAGTTACACCGAAGAAGAATGTCATAGGGTGGATGCCTTCGGTGTAACTGGGTGGCTTCGGTATAACGTCTTGCCAAAAGGATGATGTCTCGGCAAAAGGAGATTCCATCGACAAGAGGTCTCACCAATGGGAAAAGGTCTCACCGAAGTTGTGCCCTTGCTCTGATTCCTGCCGAAGCATGAGAGGTCTTGCCGATATGGGTAACAATGAAATGAACTCGCCAAGAGTTGAATCCTTCACCATGATGTCCCAACGATCAAATAGTGTCTCACCAAAAAAAGGAGGGGCCTTTCCCAAGGAGAGTCAAGTCGTCATGAGTTCTTGCCGATAGGAAAAAGTTACGCCGAAGGTTGTTCATAGGTTGGTGTCGGCATGATGTCTCGGTGACCGGCAAGGGTTACACCGATAGTGTTTCACCGGGGAGTTCTCGACATAAAGATTTTGTTTGCTGAGATGTCTTCTCGAAATGATGGGGTCTTTCCGACAATAAGATAGGCTCGCCCAAAGCTTTAAAGCTCGGGGAGATGTTTTCCCAACCAGTGGGAGTCACAGCAAAAGACAAGGAAATCTCGGCGAAAAGGAAAGGAGCTTGTTGAAGGATTTGGCCTTCGACATAAGGTCTCAGCGACCCGTGGATGTCCTGCCGACCGAGGGGACGTCTTCAATGTAACATTTTGAGGTCGTGGTGAGGTCTTTCCAACCCAGGAGGTCTCACCGAAAGCAAGCTAAGCTCGCCAAGAGTTGAAGACTTCACCCTGAGGTCTCACCGAGATGGCGATGTCTCCCTGACCGAAGAGAAAATAGCTCATCACAGAAAGATAAGGAGCTCGATGAGAGGTTTGGTCGATAGGCCAATGTCTCACCGACAACAAAGGTTCTCGCCAAGAGTCTTCCTGAAATGAAGAGTTTTCCAAAGGAAAAGGAATTCTATAAGATATCTCGGCGAATGAAGGTGGTCTCAGCGACAGAAAGTGGGAATCGACTTGACTAGAGGACCTCGCTATAAAGTCTTCTCGACTTGCCAGAGTCTTGCTGAAAGAAATGAAGAGCTTGATAAAATGGAGTGCGTTCGAGGTGACATCAATCAACTCCTGCCGAAGATGAAGGGCCTTGGGGTAACGTTTTCCCTTTGGTAAAATGTCTCACTGACACTCAGGTGTCTTGCCGACTGAAGAGGAGCTCGGGGAGATGGTGAAATGAAAAGGAAAAGGAGACAAGAGGAAGCCCAGCGAGAGGTCTCGCCGACAAAAGAAGGATCCGACTGATAAAGAATGAGCCCAAGTAGAAGGATCCAACATCACTATGAGATCCTACCGACTCGGTAGTGTCTTGCCGATGTTCTGAGCGATGACAAAGCTAACTTCAATATAACTTTGGTGGCTCGATAAGAACTCTTATCGACAGTTCCATGATATGTTGATAGCTTTAGAAGGGCATAATCGCATCGGTGAGACACTTTCAGTGTCTCACCGAGATGCGATTCTGCAGGAGGAGTTTTTGACCGCCCAAAGAGGCTACGTGGAGTTTACTCGACCAATCAGAGAGATCTAAAAGTGAGCCGTGGCAGTCTAAAGAACATCAACAAGATGAAAAGCAATGTGTATCTATTCTGAGCTCAGAAGCATTGAAGGCACTCGACAGGGAGGTTCGAAGATCCACACGAGGAATATAAGTGAATGCAGTGGTCGCAGAAATATCAAGAAGGCTTCCCTTGAAGGAAACATTTCACATCGACATGGACACGTAGGGTGCAGCTTGAAATTCAATCAAAAATCTAACAGGCAGATCTTTCTGAGCCCCTGATATTTTGTAAGCCCTAAGGGGCCGACACATTTTGATATATAAGGCATTTTTTTCCTTTTTGTAGATAGTTCAGATTATACACTCAAAAGAGTTAGTGATTTTTATCAATCCTTTCTCGACTAAATGTATGTTTTTGTAACTCAACTGGAATCTGGAATACAACACAGAGTTTACCTTGGAAACTAGTGTTCATGTTTGTACTACTTTCATTTCTGTATTTCTCTTTTGATTATGCAAGTCTTTAACTGAGTTTTATAGCTCTACACTCATACCTTAAAGCTGTGAAATTTATTTTTCCTTCCTAAGATGTGTATGTAGATCAAACTTGTTAAGACTGATGCATAAGTCTAAAAGAAGTTCTTTTGAGTATGTGAAACAGTAGTGATTAGGTTTCCTAGTGTATTTTCTTCTTGTTTCATTTCATTATTTCTTATCAATACGGTGTATCACCATAGTTTAGTTCCATTTTTATGCATTTTCCTTCTCCCTTTCTCTTCATAGAATCAGTAGTTTAGGTGATAACACAAAGGAAGCTGGCCTTCTCCGGAGGTTGACCTCTGTCTGCAAGAAACCCACATCTTTAGAGGTCTTCCAATGTTACACTGAGGTGTTGAACATCGGATTCAACTAGGGCGCAATTTTAGGTGATAACAGTTTTGGCATGCCCGGTGGGACCGTGAACTAGATTGAACTGCTAGTTTGGTATGCAACCAACAACTCCCAGGATTTATAGAAGTCAATTGTGCATACTTGGTGACTCCATAGAGAATTTTAGAATCAATGCCTTCTGTAGTTTATGAGAAGACTTTAGACAAGGAGCAACTCAAGTCCTTTTGAATATTTGCAGCTGTCACCACCAAGAAGAAAAGGTAGAGCAACAAGAAGGCAAGAAACAACAATTATCTATTCTAGAAGAACTCAATCCACTCCTCCATCTGTGAGATCATACATTGCTGTTCCGTCTTTGGCTTCATTTAGAGTACCAACAAATCCTCCTCAGCCACCTCATATGGCCGCTCCAAGGAATCAACAGTTTGTTGCTTTTGATGGAGGGAGCCCATTGAATTTGGCACAACACAATGGCATTCCAATGGCAGCCTTGAAGAGTTTGCCAACTTTCACGGGAGAAGATCAAACTACCTCGATTGAACACATGCGAGATGTGGCTTCGTTATGCAGAGTCCATCACATAACCCAAGAGGATGTTGCATCGAGATTACTAGCTACTTCACTAAAGGGAAGAGTTGTGCAATGGTATAGGAGCCTACCAGTTAATTCAATTGCAACATGGGATGAATTTGGAGACAAGTTGCATAAACAATTTCAAGAAAGGTCTGATAACTTGTCTCTATTGGAACGATTGACTACAATTAATAGGGAACCACAAGAGCAGATGAATGACTTCAACTTCAAATTTCAAAGAACTTGGGATAGAATCCCTGTAACGGTGAGGCCACCTCCAGAATACGCATTTTTATACTTTTTGAGGGCTCTAAACAATGATATAGCTATCATGATATAGTCAATGGGAGGAGTGTCTTTGCCAGATGCTTTCGAAATAGTAATCAGAGCTGAGAATAGCTTGATACAAGCTGGTAAACTCGCTCCTAGGCCTCCAATGCCTATATTTCTAGAAATTCATGCAAACATTCCTTTGTAAATACCTCCTTTCACACCTCTACCAGTTGTTCCAACATTGCCAGCTGTCGTTCCAGTTGCTGTAGCACAAGAAAATGCTGCTTCCGGTTCTCCAAATGAGTTACAGGAAATCAAAAGTCTATTGCAGTCTTTTGGTAACAAGCTTGTAAGCTTAGAGAAGCAACAATCATATAGTAGGCCTTATCAACAATAGAATCCAGGCCAACAACAAGCATATCAAGGTAATATAAAATAGTATTAAGGCAATTACCAAGGCTCAAGACAAAATGTTGCTACAAGACCTTTTCAAGCCTACAATCTAGCTCCAATTAGTGCTGTCAAAGAGCTTGTTCTTGTTCAAAACAATCTGGCTGCTGATTATGAGTGGTGTTATCCATGTAATTAGGCACATAATCAAACTACATGCTCTAATGGCGTCATCAATCAAGCTCTTATCGTGCAAAATGTTGTAGGTGCGCTAGATTTGCCTATGGAGGGGTATCCACAACAATAGGATCAACCTGGAGATGATTCGACTCTCCTAAATTGGCAAAGAGAAGAATTTTGTGGGGTGAACCAGGATGACACATTTGTTGTTGCTAATACTAGAGTGAAGAAGAGGGCTTTCGAGATTGAACAAGTAATGAATAAGAATAAGGGAGTTGCTGGTCCATCAAATCAGCCAGTACCACACACTTTGTAGCAAGGTTATGACACTAGTAAGGAGTAGCCTTTACATGCTTCATCCGCAAGTCAAGTGCAACTTGACCATGCTATTGTAAAGATGCAACCAAAGGTAAATATATCTGCACCTTTCAACATTGTTGAAAGTATGAAAAAGATGAATGTTTCAATTTCGATGTGGGATTCTTTAGCAATCCTTGGTCAAATCAATTTGTTACAGTTAGCCTTATCAAATCCAGTTAGTTTGAATCCTCCAAATGTAGTCTCTTTAGGCCAAACAAAGTCAGTTTTAACCAATGCACCTTTGGATAGTACCACACATCAAAGTAATGGTGTCAAGCACCCTTCTTTCTATGTTTCCTTCATAGTGAGGAATAAATTGGTACACAATTGCATGGTTGATAGCAGGCTAGTAGTTCGGTAATGCCAAAAAAGATTGTAGACCAGCTAGGTTTACAATACTAGCCATTAGAAAAGGGAGTACTTCAATTGGATGGGACAACAATAAACACTATAGGTGTTATTAAAAATCTGAATCTCACACTACATGCTTGCCCCAATTTTTCAATCCCACAAGATGTGTTGGTCATAGATTTTCCTCCATTTTTTGCTCTATGCCTGTCTAGAGACTTCACGGCTAAAATTAGAGGGTATTTACCTTCAGATTGGTCCCATATTTTTTTAGGACTAGGTATGGTACTAAGGTAACTATAACTTCTGAGTCCCTTGCCAAGGATCACATCGAACCTTATGTGCCATCTGCTATAAATGTTAACCCTATTATTTTAGAGGATACTGAACTTACTGTAGCACAAGAGTTACAAGCTGTGAGTGTACCTGAGGTACTCCTGAATGAATGGGCAGCTGAGAATGTGGTTGATAATCCAAATGAGCTTATTTAGGATGTTGGTTTGGGCAATTATGTATTGCATGAAGTTGGGATAGAAATGCCAAATATCGAGAGAAGTGCAGAAAGTCAGTTTGAGTAGCAAAATAAATTATGGGAGATGTATTTTGATGGTTCAAGAAGCAAAAACGGCGCTGGAGGAGGTGCAATGCTTGTATCTCCATAGGGTGATAAGTATTTTTCTACTTTCCATTTTGCTTTCGCATGCTCTAATAACTCTATTGAGTATGAGGGCCTTGTTCAAAGTCTTGAGTGGGCAAGGAAGAGAGGAATAGCCTGCTTGAAAGTATATGGGGACAACGAGTTAATTTCCAATCAAATAAGAGGCCTAAATGTTGCGAAAAATGACACACTAAAGTCTTATAGGAACAGAGTGAGGAACATGCTTGAGGATTTTGATGCCTTTAACTTAGTGTCTATTCCAAGGAATTAGAACAAGCATCCTGATAGGATTACAACCATTGGATCATAGTTTGATATTCCAAGTGACATTAGAAAAGAGAAGGTACAACAGTATGTGAAGGTTGTGGTCAGGCCATCAATTCTTGATAACAACATTCACTGACAAGTTTTTGACAGTGATGAATAGATCCTTTCTTTCTTGCTCGAAGAAGATCAGTTCTCTATGGTGAATCAAGCAAAATTTAAGCAATAGTATGATGATCAAGTCATACAGTTGAGGACAAATACGTTACCCAAAGTCCTTGTTACCTTAGAGTCAATTTTCAATACTGATGATCAACTTAAAAAGGGTAAAGCTGGCTTGCAAATCAAAGAAGAGCATTATGAGGAACTGGAGATCTTCAAAGGTAAGCTCCTTAAGATAGGAAAAAATTGTTCACATGAAGATAAACAAGCTTTTGTTTCCTTATGCCAAGAATTTCATGATGTCTTTTCTTGGGAATATTTAGATTTGAAAGGGTTTGATCCCCATATTGCTCAACACACAATTGAGTTAGAACCTAATGTTAAGCCAGTAAGGCAGAAACAAAGGCCCTTGAATCCCAAGCTTGAGCCCTTAATGATTAAATAGCTAACCAAATTAGTTGAGGGGGGTATTGTATTTCCTATTAAGCATACTTCATGGGTTTCTAACCTTGTACCAGTTAGGAAGAAAAATGGTGAGATAAGACTCTATGTAGACTTCAGGGATCTTAACATAGCATCTTTGAAAGACCACTACCTGCTACCCTCCATGGAACAAATCTTGCAAGTAGTTGCTGGTTCTAAGAGATTTTCCTTGTTAGATGGTTTTTCAAGCTACAATCAAGTGCTGGTTAAAGAGGAAGATCAGTTCAAAACTGCTTTTACAACTAAGTGGGGCACCATAACATACAAAAGGATGCCTTTTGGTTTATCTAATGCTAGCGCCACATTTCAAAGGGCCATGGACATGGCGTTTCAAAGTTTCATCAGTAAGATTATGCTGATTTATCACAGTTTATTTTGAGAATGCTGATGAACATTTGTCACACCTTAAGCAAGTTTTCAAAAAATGTAGAGAGTTTGGTATCTCTCTCAATCCGAAAAAGAGAATATTTGTTGTTCATGAAGGGAAATTATTAGGCCATATAGTATCAAAGGATGGAATTACTATTGACCCTAAAAGAGTTAAAGCCATACTTGAGTTGCCATTACCCAGTCACAAGAAGGGTCTGCAGAGCTTTTTGGGGTGAATCAACTTTCTGAGAAGGTTCATCCCAGATGTTGCAAACCTGTTATAGCCTTTGACAGCTATGTTAAAGAAGAATGTAGTTTTCAGTTGGACTGGAGAAGTAAAACATAGTTTTGAAGAAATCAAGGAAGCTTTGGCATAAGCTCCGACATTGGTAAAACCATATTTCTCTAAAGACTTCTTTTTGTATGCTTTTGGTAGTAGTAGTTCAATCTCTTCAATGATAGTTTAGAAAAATAGTGATCACTTAGAATAGCCCATAGCTTTCTTTAGCCAGGTACTTACTAATTATGAGGAGAGGTATACTTTTGTTGAGAAACATGTTCTTTCCGTGATTAGAAGCCTAAGGAAGTTTAAGCGTCTAGTGTCAAACAATAAGATTCATATTCTGGTGGCACACTCAAGTGTGAAGGAGTTTCTGTTGAACAAAGATTTGAGTGAAAAAAGAGCAGGGTGGGTCACCAAGGTCATGGAGTATGATGTAGATATCAAGGTTACCAAATTGGTCAGAGGTAAAGGTCTTTGTGAACAACTTGCTACATAGTCAAGCAGTGAAAATAAGTTAGAAAAGGATACTGTTTTTGCTAATACAAATGAGTCTCAGAATGCTCAAGATGGTGTGCCTCTGATAACAACAAATTGGGTTCAAGACATGACCCATTTTTTACAAACTGGTGAGTGTCCACCAAGTTTGAACAGAGCTAAAAGAAGATACTTCAGATTGCAGTCCATACTGTATGTACTGGTAAATAATTTTCTTTTCAAAAAGGATCTGGATGGTGTCCTATTAAGTTGCATTCACAGCCATCAAATTGGGAAGGTGCTTCATGAGTTTCATGATGGAGCTGCGGGAGGTCACTTTTCCCCAAGAACTACTGCTTGGAAAATAATGAGAGCTAGTTACTACTGGCCTAGCTTGTTCAAAGATGCATATGCCTGGTCAAGAAAGTGTATCAAATGTGCTCTATTTTCAGGAAAGGAAAAGTTGCCTGCTACGCCCCTGCATCCAATTCAAGTGGAGCAGCCCTTCATGAGATGGGGCATTGATTTCATTGGGCCAATAAATCCACCTTCCAGTGCCAGTCACAAGTGGGTGCTCGCAGTTATAGACTATTTCACACGGTGGATAGAAGCAATAGCTTTGAAAGAAGCAAAGGAGTCTTCAGTTTTGAGCTTCTATGAAGATATAGTCACCAGATTTGGAGTTCCCAACTCTATCATATCTGATAACGCTCTTGCATTTGTGGGATTAAGATTAACTGATTGGGATGTTAAACATGGAATTCATTTGAATACATCCTCAAATTATTACCCTTAGGGTAATGGTTTAGCTGAAAGCACAAATAAGAATCTCATCAGGATTATCAAAAGAACAATGGAGGATAATCAAAGGAACTGGCACACTAAATTAAAGTATGCACTTTGGGCAGACAGAGTGACTCCTACAAAGTCTATTGGTAACTCACCATATATGTTAGTTTATGGAAAAGAGGCTAATTAGCTCTATCTGTGGAGCTTCCAACTCTAGACATTGTTCACCAGTTAGAGATGTTTGAGGGACAGGACCCCATGTCTGTGAGGTATGCAAAGCTCATGGAGCTCAAAGAATCAAGGGACAGAGCAATGAAATTTTTGGAGTATCATCAGCTCCAAACGAAAAGAACATTTGACAAGAAGGCTACATAAAAAGTTTTCAAGGTGGGAGATCTTGTGCTGAAATGTGATGTTCTGAAAAGCAGGCCAGACCATCACACCAAGTTTGACAACATGTGGATAGGCCCATTCATTATTAGAGATTGTAAGGAGCACAATGCTTATCAGTTGGCTACAATAGAAGGGAAAGTGCTCCCTATCCCAGTCAATGGGATACACCTTAAGCCTTGTTTTCAAGTCTGATGGAGCTCTTCTTTTGTACATATTAGTTTAGGTTTATGTTTTCAATAAGTGCTTCTGCACTTCAGGTTATTATTTTCTATTTTCTGGGTGTCGTGATGGCACAGTAAATATTCTCTTTCATTTTCCCCTATTTTGCTTTTCTTTTGGCAACCTATTGTGTCTTATGGGTCTTAGGTGAGTTGCAACCATGTGCAAAACTGATATTTTTGTTTGTTTTCTAAGCCTCCTAAAGAATCCATGCCTAATGGACAAGTTTTGGCTACTGGTTTTTCATGTTTAGCAGACAAACATCCAACAAAGGTCACTAGAAATGTTACCCAATTTTCACCTACAGGCTCAATTGGGCAAGGAAATATATGTTTCAGGTGTTCTTGAAGGCCAAATGGGACATTTCAATCAAGAGTTTGATCATGCACCTGAGGATATTTCACAAGGGAGGTCTATTGGAAAGTATCACTCAGTCAGATTTGGCATAAACTCATCAGAGAGGAAAGTCGGCAAGACCCTCCTACTGTC
Source organism: Sequoia sempervirens (assembly GCA_007258455.2). Lineage (NCBI taxonomy): Eukaryota > Viridiplantae > Streptophyta > Pinopsida > Cupressales > Cupressaceae > Sequoia > Sequoia sempervirens. Next base: position 43,525 of record VDFB02342250.1, read on the forward strand.
TTGTTGACTAGCAGTTTGTTCTTTATGTTTGAATACACTGGTTGCCAGGACATTCGGATTGCCAAGAGTTTTTTTGTATCTCTCCACTGGAAGGAAGTCACATCGACAGTTATTCAGAGGGCTACCATTGGGGAGAGGGTTTCACATTCGCTGTGATGTCTCGGCGACCGTTGGTAGTCTCGCCGAAGCGGCCGACATCAGAGTGAAGTCTCACCAAAAGCAACAGGAAGTCTTGGTGACTAATGAAGGGTCTCACCGATAGCGAGTTCGCCGAAAGGTTTTCTCTTTGGTATAATGTATTGGCGAAGGAGGCTAGTCTCCCTAAAATGGCCTAAGCTCGCTGAAAGATTTTGATCTCTCTGGGAGGTCTTGCTGACTAAAGGAAGTTACACTGAAAAATAATGCCATAGGGTGGATGCCTTCGGTGTAACTGGGTGGCTTTGGTATAACATCTTGCTGAAAGGCTGACATCTCGGTGAAAGGAGATTCCATCGACAAGAGGTCTCGCCAATGGGCTAAGGTCTCACCGAAGTTGTTCCCTCGCTCTAACTCTTGCCGAAGCAAAAGAGGTGTTGCCATTATGGGTAACAATGAAATGAACTCGCCAAGAGTTGAATCCTTTACCATGATGTCCCGGGGATCAAATAGTGTCTCACCAAAAAAAGGAGGGGCATCGCCCAAGGAGAGTCAAGTCGTCATGAGGTCCCGCCGATAGGAAAAAGTTACGTTGAAGGTTGTTCACAAGTTGGTGTTGGCATGATGTCTTGGCGACCGGTAGGGGTTACGCCGATAGTGTTTCATTGGGGAGTTCTCGGCATAAAGCTTTTCTTCAGTGAGATGTCTTCCCGAAATGATGGGGTCTTGCCAACAATAAGATAGGCTCGCCCAAAGTTTTAAAGCTCAGGGAGATGTCTTCTCGACCGGTGGGAGTCACAGCGAAAGACAAGGAAATCTCGGCGTAAAGGAAAGGAGCTCGCTGAAGGATTTGGCCTTCGACATAAGGTCTCAGCAACCCGTGGATGTCCTGCTGACTGGGGGGATGTCTTCGATGTAACATTTTGAGGTCGTGGTGAGGTCTTGCTGACCCAGGAGGTCTCGCCGAAAGCAAGCTAAGCTCGCCAAGAGTTGAAGACTTCACTCTGAGGTCTCACCGAGATGGTATTGTCTCCCCGAATGAAGAGAAAATAGCTCATCACCGAAAGATACGGAGCCTGGCAAGAGGTTTGGTTGACAGTCCAATGTCTCACCGACAACAAAGGTTCTCACCAAGAGTCTTCCTGAAATGAAGAGTTTGCCGAAGGAAAAGGAATTCTATAAGATGTCTCGGCGAATGAAGGTGGTCTTAGCGATGGAAAGCGAGAATTGGCTTGACTAGAGGACCTCGCTATGAAGTCTTCTCAACTTTCTAGAGTCTTGCCAAAAGAAATGAAGAGCTCGGTAGAATGGAGTGTGTTCGGGGTGACATCAATCAACTTCTACTGAAGATGAAGGGCCTCGGGGTAACGTTTTGCCTTCAGTAAAATGTCTCACCGACACTCAGGTGTCTTGCCGATTGAAGAGGAGCTCGGGGAGATGGTGAAATGAAAAGGAAAAGGAGATAAGAGGAAGCTCGGTAATAGGTCTCATCGACCAAAGAAGGACCTGACCGATATAGAATGAGCCCAGGTAGAAGGATCCGACATCACTATGAGATCCTGCCGACTTGGTAGTGTCTTGCCGATGTTCTAAGCGATGACAAAGCCGACTTTGATATAACTTTGGTGGCTCGATAAGAACTCTTGTCGACAGTTCCATGATATGCCGATAGCTTTAGAAGGGCATAATCTTATCGGTGAGACACTTTTAGTGTCTCGTCGGGATGCAATTTTGTAGGAGTTTTTGACCGCCCAAGGAGGCTGCGTGGAGTTTACTCGACCAATCAGAGAGATCTGAAAGTTAGCCGTGGAAATCTAAAGAACATCAATAGGATGAAAAGCAACGTGTATCTATTCTGAGCTCAGAAGCATTGAAGGTGCTCGGCAGGGAGGTTCGAAGATCCACACGAGGAACATAAGTGAATGTGGTGGTCACAGAAAGATCAAGAAGGCTTCCCTTGAAGGCAATCTTTCACACCGACATGGACATGCAGGGAGCAGCTTGAAATTCAATCAAAAATATAAGGGGCAGATCTTTCTGAGCCCCTGATATTTTTTAAGCCTTAAGGGGCCGACACATTTTGATATATAAGTCATTTTTTGCCTTTTTGTAGATAGTTCAGATTATACACTCAAAAGAGTTAGTGATTTTTATCAATCCTTTCTCGACTAAATGTATGTTTTTGTAACTCAACTGGAATTTGGAATACAACACAGAGTGTACCTTGGAAACTAGTGTTCATGTTTGTACTACTTTCATTTATGTATTTCTCTTTTGATTATGCAAGTCTTTAACTGAGTTTTATAGCTCTGCACTCATACCTTAAAGTTGTGAAATTTATTTTTCCTTCCTAAGATGTGTATGTAGATCAAACTTGTTAAGACTGATGCATAAGTCTAAAATAATTTCTTTTTTGTATGTGAAATAGTAGGGATTAGGTTTCCCAGTGTATTTTCTTCTTGTTTCATTTCATGATTTCCTATCAATACAGTGTATCACCATAGTTTAGTTCCATTTTTATGCATTTTCCTTCTCCCTTTCCCTTCAAAGAATCAGTAGTTTAGGTGATAACACAAAGGAAGCCGGCCTTCTCCAGAGGTTGACCTTTTTCTGCAAGAAACCCACATCTTTAGAGGTCTTCCAATGTTACACTGAGGTGTTGAACATCAGATTCAACAAGGGTGCAATTTTAGGTGATAACAACTTTTCAAGATTTTGCAACATTAGCAAGAATGACCCCAAATGACTCTAGTTACATTTCAAATGGTCTATTAGGACCTTATTGCATGACATTAGACTCAAACACAACAAAATCCAAACATAGCAACCTATTTACAAGACTTGACATGGTGCCCCATCCAATTCTATAAATTAACCATATCCTATAAACCCCACTTTACTACTAGAGCTAATATGAGACTTTATCATAATGTTCACATTTAGATAAGGTCAACCTAGCTATTAAATAGTATCACCACGTTTATAGATTATACACTAGTGGAGTGATGCAACTATACAATAATTATGCAAGGTAGGTTGTTATTAGCACACCATGACATAAGTATCTAGGTTAACTACATTAGAAAAATATGAACTTGACACTTGATGTTGTAGAAATCCAAAGTAATCTAAAAAGTTAAAAAAAATTTAAAAAATAAAATTTAAAAATAATATAGTAAAGAAAAAACAATTCATCCAATGGTTAAAGCACTTCTTGTGTTTCCTTGGGTAAGTATTATTATGAAAACCTATTCATGGGTGCTATATGTAAATCCATTGTCTATGTGAAAATTACACTTAGGGGTAAGATACATTCCATCATACTTATCCCTTCCATCATGTCATCCTACCTACCATCCTATCCACTTAACCATTTCATCCTCCCTTTGGCCTTGACAAGGACATGGGATTTTTTTGAAAACATGCTTTTGACACTTTTTATCATATCTACTATTTTTCTACCAACCCTACATCTTTCAAGAATTACAAAACATCATCATCATACAAATACTTTGAATGGGAGAAATATAGTCATATACATTATAGTCCTTTGAAATCTCTTTTTTAATCTCTCTCTTGAACCATATTCCATCCTACCCATCCTCCCACTATCCATTCCATTCTTATCCTATCAATTAAATCTTCTTACCTACCCCATCATATCTACTCAATCCTCTCTTCCCATTTGCAAACTTTCCTAGCACAACAACACCATCTTCATGCATGCTTTAGCCATTACAAGGATATATATCTATCTTCACAGGTCTCAACGCTATTAGAACCCTGTATCTCACACTCCAATATATTTCAATCGTTTGTATGACAGAATGACATCCCTATTTAGTATTTTCTAAGAAGAGGGTGTCCACACTTAGATGTGATATTATTCCCAACCATAGGTGAGTGGGTTATGAATATAATAGTGTGTAAGAAAAATATTAGAGAGGCATAAGGGATAGTTCAATTGCCTAACTAAAAATGTAATGGCCCAATGAATAGTGTCATCGCTTGAGTTAATCAATGTTGCATTTACATAGGAAAACACCATATAGATCCTTTAGTATTGAGTTAAATAATTGATTCCATTAGTGCTTAACAAATTTTTGGTTAAGGTAGTAGCTTGTGATGTAAAGCTAAGGTTTAATTAAATATTTGAGGAAACATATTTCATAACCTTAAGGGAGAGGAAAATTTCAAAGAGAACATCTTGATAAACTCTTGTTGAAACATGACTATATTAACATGTATATGTCTATATATGCATGTATATGTCTATATATATGTATATATATATATTGTGAAGATACAACTAGGGGTAAGCTTGTGCCAATTTACACAAATCCCTTAACTTGCATAGTTCATGGTAGTTCCGATTGATAAGGAAGAAAGAAAGAAAAAAGATATACTATTTAAGTTACAAAGGAAATAATAAAAACAAATTTGAGTACTCCTTTTCCTTTTAATATTAAAACCCCCTTCCTAGATTTTATACTTATAGTTATTTTGATTTATATCTATAAATGATAACCCCAAAAATTCAATTTGAAAACAATTGTTAGATACTTAATAATTTTAATTCACCTTCTTTCTCTTCTATCTTTTTTGTTATCACTTATTATAAAATAATTTAAGACAATAATACTAAATTCATTTTTACTTATTCATTTTAAGTAACATATGTTGTCAGGTAAATAATTAACTATATATCATTATTTTAATGCTTCCTAATATTTTTGTTGAATTCCTTAATTTTGTTTATTCAAATGAATTAATATGTGTAGCATATATTATATTATATTTTTTCTACAACTAGTGTGATGTGAATTTAAAATAACCACATAATTTGATGCATGTTGCACTTACATAAGGATAAAATTTCTATTCTAAAGATTTGTACACACAAAATCTAGGACTGAAGTCAAGTAATAAGCTTTCTTTAACATTCCAAGAACATAATACTTGATAAAGTGGGGAGTCAATTGAAAGTGTCAGTCTTGAAATTTTTTTCAAGGATTCATTATTATTGTTAATTTGAGTCACTACCTTAGTTGACCCTTCTCATTAAGAATGGAATTTTAAATCTTAAGAGTGAGTGCATAATTAAACCAAAAGCAATGAGCAATCCACATGCTTTGGAGTGATATAAGGCACCTAAAAAATCATCTAATCACTACACCCGCTAAACGATTGCAATAAATAAATAATTCAAAGCAATTTAAAAGAACTTCAAACAACTTTTTTATATTACCCTTTATCAAGACATATGTGGCACCAAAAAATCTAATCTAAGCCTACCCTAGTTTCTACATGCAAGATCTTCAAAACCCAACCCTAAATCTCTATCTCAGGCATTAATATTTCACATCTACATAGGAAGGAAGGGGATGCACTGACATCTTCTCCATAGGTGTGCTATGAAGAATTTGATTTGGAAGTTGCTGAGAGTGGGGAAGGGTGCACCAACAATTTATGGCAAGAGATTGGTTTGGGTTAAGTTTGCAGAATGATCTACGCCTTTATCTAACCAGTCTCAGTTTGGCTTGTCATTTTGCCATACAATGACTATGCGAGGGAAATAAAATTGAGTCTTCCAATAGATCGTGGCCCTTTGGGCTGAGCTCCATGGTTGAGCCTCTGTTGCAGGTTTATATCTTTTATAAAATATATGCATATGTTCTACTAATTGTGTATTTGTTCATTTTCATATTTATATTTTTCTTTAAAGTTTTTCCTTTGTTTTTCATTTGTCTGCACCCACCATGGGTTGAGTCCCATATAGGGAAATCCACAATTGGTACGAGACATATTGGAAGCTTGAGTTTTTTATGAGTTGTTTGGGAATTGTCATTGATGTCAACCCCATGCATGAATAGAGTATTGGAATGATGTTGGTGTTGATGATGTCAACCTCTAGCATTTGAAGTGTTGGAAGCTTGGAGTTGTTAGTATTGATGTCAACACAATGATGGTGTTGTCATTGATGTCTTACTTTAGTATATTTGTAGAAGTGGTGATAGTTAGATATGATATAGTCAATGAGAGGTGTTACAAATGTTGTAGATGTATTGTAGAGATGTTAGTAGTGATGTTGATGCAGTTGGTTCACTTGGTTTCCAAGTGCTTTTGAGAAAATTTGAATAAAAGGGAGTTCAATGTGACATAGTGGTGTTTAGTGTTCTACTTCACATTTCTTCATGGTTGAAGCTATGCTTGTGTGGTTTGGATATGATGATTAGAGGTGTTTAGAGGTTTTATATCCAGAGTTTTAGTTCTGTATTTCTCTAAAGTGAAAGTTGTGTTTGACAGTATGTCTGTTTGGTGAAACAGGGTGTTTGGGAGAAATGAGACTGCTCCACATTTCTCCACAGTGAAGGTTGTTGTCTTATGGATCCACAAATGCTATTATATTGTCTTTGTTGGAAATAGGATGCCATTTAATTGAAAATCCTAAACATTAATTATTTCATGTATCTCCTAAGTTCTTAGTATGTGTTCAACAACACTAAGATTAGGATGAGATTAATATTTGATGAAATAAATCATGAAATTGACATTTGTAGTTATTCCTAAATAATAGGAACATGTGGGTGCAAACATGGTAAGGTGACACTCACCTTGAGTTCAGTTAACTATTCGGAGTAGGAGATAACACTTCTAAATGCATGTAAAGATATTAGGAGTTAGGATTTGATGTTTGCATGCTTGAAGTTAAGTTAAGTTCAGTTTAGATCAGTTCAGATCAGATCAGTTTAGTTCAGTTTAGTTTAGTTCAGTTATGGTTCAGTTGTCTTCAATTAGTTTTAGTTGTATGTTAGTTAACTTCAATTAACTTGGAATGCATGGCTAATAACATTGAGTTGTATGACAAATAATAGGGACTACATCCAGTTAACAGGGGATGACCATTCTTTGGGAATGGTGTTGAGTAAATGTTTTAGTTAACAAGAAATCACTTGGAGCTAACTTGGGTGCCCAAGATGCTTTCTTAGAATTAACTCCAATGCATGATAAGATATTTCTGAAGGCTCTATTAAGTGGGACCCTCTTTTGGGCGCCATCTTTGAGGAAGAGCTTTGTAATTATCACCGAAGTGAAGGATGAGTTGTAGCTTTAGTTTGGGACACCCAAATGGTTAAAGCACATGTTCTAAGCTTTGTTCTTCATGGTAGAACTCAACTTGAAGCAATATGGCGTACCTTTTCTAAGGCTTGAGATTGTGCATTGTAATTATCACCATTTGGAGATTACAAGGTTGCATATTGTCTCTATATATCATTCAAGTTGAAGAGAGTTTTCATAATTGTTATTTGCAGGTGTGAAGAAGATTGGTAAAGAAAGAAGAAGCATTCTCAAGCAAGAATTGGAGCTATTGTAATTCAATTATTGAATAATAGAATAATTCTTGGTGGAGTTTTTTCCCAAAAGGGTTTCTCCATGTTATATCTTGTGTAATATTTCTAATATCCTGTCTAGTTCTTCCATCAACTTCTCTCTTCATTGTACAATAGTAAAATTAATTAATAAAGATAATCACCCACAAAGAATATATGTAACAAAGAAAGAGCTTACTTAGATCAAAAATATTAAAGTTTTACAGAGTATTAAGCTAAGAAAACACCTCATTTTTCAACATTTCGTATTAGAGCTAAGGTTGGGTAGAGTATTGGGACGCCTTTCTCTTAAAAGAATGGAGGTTTTTTAGCTTAGTGGGAGCTTTTATTATTTTTGTTATTTACTGATTTTGGAATTAAGTTTTGTTACAATGAATTCAAGGTTATTGAAAGGTTCAATGGTTCTAACTATGAAATGTGGAAATTAAAAATGGAAGATCTTCTTGAAGAAAGAGATCAGTGGTTAGCAGTTAATAATGAGGCAAAGACACCTACAACTATTTCAAATGAAGATTGGGCTAAATTAGATAAGAAGGCAAGAGGAACAATAAGGTTATCTCTTGTCGATGCTGTTCTTTTAAATGTTTCAATGGAAACCAATGCATATAAATTATGGAAAAGAATAGGGGATGTTTTTCAAAATAAGAGTCTCACCAATAAGTTGTATCTGAAAAGGCAGTATTATTCATTGAAAATGAAAGATGGTGAATTTGTTGTACAACATTTAAATGCTCTTAATTTAATTCTCAGTTAGTTAGCATTTATAGATGTAAAGCTAGAGGATGAGGATAAGTGCATTTTATTACCTTGTTCTTTACCAGATTCTTGGGAAAATCTAATTGTTGCAATTAGTGGTAATGGTGCAGATCCAAAGATGGACAACATTATTTCTACACTGCTATAAAAGGAGACGAGGAGGAAATCTAAGGAGTAAATCCAAGATACCTTGTTTGTAAAAGGTAGGCCTAAGAAAAAGGAGCCTAAGGGAAACAAGGAAGGGAAGGGTAAGTCAGAAGGATGAAGTAAGGTAAAGTGTTGGAACTATGGGAAACCAGGACATGTGAAGAAGGATTGTAAGAACAAGAAAGAGAGTTCTAATTCTTCTACAGAGGAGTCCTTAGATAATAGTAATGATGCATTGGTTATTTCAGCTAATATTGTTTGTGATAAATCTTTGCTTCATGTTTCAGAGTAATCTCCATGGAGAGAATGATAGTCACGATGCCATGTGTAACTCGGTACCATGGTCTAGTGGGAGTTGTTGGTAGTGACTTGGATGCATCATTGGTAAGGTTATCTTCATGTGATTGGGGATATGGTTTGTTCTTGGTTTAGAGTGGTTGCTATTATGTCATGGTTTAACTCCTGATTCTAGATTAGAGTTTTGGCATATTACATGGTTCTCTTGAGACTAGGATGTATAATTTTATGATGCATGTGATCTCCTAAGAGGAGATGGTTAGATCATGGATGTCATGTTTATGTTCAAGGTTGGAGCTTTGACATTGATCTTGTGTGTTTCTCTTAAGTATTGGGTACATTAATCATTTGTTTGATTACTTCATGAAAATGTTGTGTTGCATTTGGAGTTTGGCATGGATTGGTTGGTTACAGGTCCTCATGGATACTTGGAGAAATAGGTGAGGCTGGAGTTCTCTTGTGGTAAGAGACATTTGTTGGAATGGTTTACTTGTAAGAAAAAAATTTCAACAAGAAAAGATCGAGGAGCCTACACCTTGGTTGAATGTGAATTTAACACACTCAGTGGTTTAGCATGCCTCCAAAGAGGTGGTTTGGATACAAAGAATTGGGAAAGGTTTTGGTTTGGTTGATAATGGGAAGGTATTAATTGAGAAAGTTGACATTTTAATTAATGTTACAGATTATCTTATGAAACCATACAGATAAGTTCTCTTGGTTTTAATCATTTGCTTGGAAGATTCATGATTATGTAGGTTGCATTTGAAGTTAGCATGGTTTGATTAGTTGGTGCAAGAAGGCCATTGGCTTTGAGTCTTGTACTTGTTTTATTATTCCTTGTTTAGAATAATTGCAATGTATAATGTCAAGTGGGAGAATGTTGGAAATAGGATGCCATTTAATTGCAAATCCTAAACATTAATTATTTCATGTATCTCCTAAGTTCTCGGTATGTGTTCAATAACACTAAGATTAGGATGAGATTAATATTTGATGAAATAAATCATGAAATTGAAATTTGTAGTTATTCCTAAATAATAGGAACATGTGGGTGCACACATGGTAACGTGACACTCACCTTGAGTTCAATTAAATATTCAGAGTAAGAGATAACACTTCTGAATGCATGAAAAGATCCTAGGAGTTAGGATTTGATGTTTGCACACTTGAACTTCAGTTTAGTTAAGTTCAGATCAGTTTAGATCGGTTTAGTTTAGTTCAGTTTAGTTATGGTTCGGTTGTCTTCAGTTAGTTTTAGTTGTATGTTAGTTAACTTCAGTTAACTTGGAATGCATGGCTAATAACATTGAATTGTATGAAAAATAATAGGGACTACCTCCAGTTAGTAGGGGATGACCATTCTTTGGGAATGGTGTTGAGTAAATGTTTTAGTTAACAAGAAATCACTTGGAACTAACTTGGGTGCCCAAGATGCTTTCTTGGAATTAACTCCAATGCATGATAAGATATTTCTGAAGGCTCTGTTAAGTGGGAACCTCTTTTAGGTGCCATCTTTGAGGAAGAGCTTTGTAATTATCACCGAAGTGAAGGATGAGTTGTAGCTTTAGTTTGGGACACCCAAATGGGTAAAGCACATGTTCTAAGCTTTGGTCTTCATGGTAGAACTCAACTTGAAGCAATATGGCATACCTTTTCTAAGGCTTAAGCTTGTGAATTGTAATTATCACCATTTGGAGATTACAAGGTTGCATATTGTCTCTATATATCATTCAAGTTGAAGAGAGTTTTCATAATTGTTATTTACAGGTGTGAAGAAGATTGGTAAAGACAAAAGAAGCATTCTCAAGCAAGAATTGGAGCTATTGTAATTCAAAGATTGAATAATAGAATAATTCTTGGTGGATTTTTTCCTCGAAAGGGTTTCTCCACGTTATATCTTGTGTAATCTTTCGAATATCCTGTCTAGTTCTTCTATCAACTTCTCTCTTCATTGTACAACAATAAAATTAATTAATCAAGATAATCACTCACAAAGAATATATGTAACAAAGAAAGAGCTTACTTAGATCAAAAATATTAAAGTTTTACAGAGTATTAAGCTAAGAAAACACCTCATTTTTCAATAGTATTTACCTACCATTCCTTGAAGTTTTAGGTGTTTTTGTGTTCTACACGATTGTTTGGTCTATTGGATGCCTGTGCCAGTGTGTCCAACTGCACAAAATGTTTGTGTTCTCAGTTTCAGGTGGTTGTGGCAGAGTTGCAAAATATTTTGATAATGCTGGAATATTTTGAGATGTATGAATATTTTAGAGTGTTGTTATGTGGTCCGAAAAGTTGTTTTTGGACTTGGTTAAGCATGAACTTAATTTTTAAGGGCGTTAATATAGGTTTAGCTGACCTGGCATGTTAGCACTAATTACGAAGAATGATTGTTGTTTGTAGAAGTGTCGAAACATGTGTCAATGTAGATTTGGGTCCTAGTTAAATTGTAGCATGGTCTACCTTCACTTCTTTACTCCTTGGAGTGTTTGGTGCTAACCTACTTGATGTTGCATGGTTGAGGTGCATACATTTCCTTAAGGCTGACCTAATTAAGATTGTTTTAGGTTACATATGGTATAAATACAAGGTGATTAGTTGTGTGAATTGGTAGAGAGAGTGTGTATGATGAGAAAGATGTGACAATGATCAAGTGTGGTGATTTGAGTGCAAACCTTAACACCTATGACTCCTAGATGCAATGAGTAGAAGTTGTCTACATTTTAGTCTATTGAATTAGTTTTTTGTGCTTCAGTGGAACTATATATTTGGCATACAAGAGATGCATTGTTAGTAGTTCAAATTAGTAATGAGCCACCCCTTCTTCTTCTTCTTTCTTCTGGACAATGAGTCCTTCGGTAGTGAGCCCTCTGATAGTGAGCCTATTATATTTGGTGTTGCTATTACTTTATATTATGGGCTAATCCTCACTGTGGTTTTTCCCTTCTTGGGTTTTCCATGTAAATCTAGTGTTTCTATGTGTTTGTTGTGTTTTTATTATTTTTTCTCATGTTTACAATGTTTTAATGCTTAATAAGGGTTTAATGGTTGATAAGGGTTTGAAAATATATTGAGGGATTGAATGTTTAAGGGATACAACTAATTCAACTCCCCTCTCAGTTGTCTTGTGCATCTAACAATTGGTATCAGAGGAAGGTTCCTTGGAAGAAGCTTAACTGATTGAGGTAGATCTAGATGACGCATAGGAAGGAGGCTCCCTTGTTTGATGAGATGAATTATGCATTATGGAAAACCAAGATGGAAGGTTTCCTTGTTTCCCTAGGGTTTGGAGTTTGGAATTCAATTGCCGATGGATATAATATTCCCAATAATGGTTCAAAAAATGATTATGAGATCAATGAATACAAGAACAATGGAAAAGGAAGGAATGTTATTTTGAGTGGTCTTGTTGATTTAGAACTTGTGAAGGTTATGAGCTACAAATCAGCTAAAGAAATCTAGAAGAAGCTGGAAAATGTCTATGAAGGAGATGATAAGGTCAAGTAAGCAAAGATGAAAAATTTTAAGACTAAGTTTGAAACCCTAAGGATGTCAAAGGATGAAGATATTACAAGCTACATGCATAAAGTGGATGAAGTTGTCAATTCCATCAATTGACTTGGTGGAAAACTGGAAGAAGATGAGGTGGTAAAAGAGGTATTAAGAACTCTTCCTAAATCTTATAATCATAAAGTTTTTTCTATTAAGGAAGCTCAAGATTTAGATCATTATTCTAGAGATCAATTGTTTGGTGCTTTAACTACTTTTTAATTGAGAGGTTTTGGTTAAAATGATTCAAGAAAAGAGACTAATTTTAAATATAGAAAAATAGAGAAGGAAGATGGATCAGATCTAGATGATCTTGATGAGATAGAAGTAAATTTTGTTAGGATATTAAAAAAGGGGATTGGAAAATATAGAGATAAGTTACCTTTCAAATGTTTCAATTGTGGAAAGATAGGAGGTCATTATGCTTCAAGATGTCTAGCCAGAGTTTCAAATGAAAAATATAATGATAATAAAGGTAAATTTTTCAAGAGAAGTTATTATGTTAAAGAAGATGCTAGCATATCTAATGATGAATCTAATTACCCAGATGATGAAAATGATGAATGCTTGTTCATGGCTCTGAATTTTGGAAATAATTCTATTGAATCTAAAAGATGTATGAAGGAAATTTCTTCAGAAATGTCACAACATCAAAGGAACTATTGTGATTGTTTTTTGTGCTAGAGAGGAGAAAACTCACTGGATAATTGATAATGGATGCTCAAATCATATGATAGGTGATAAGAGTAACTTTTTTAAACTTGAGAAGTTTGAAGGTGGTCTTGTTATGTTTGGTGATGATACATCTGCTAAGATTTGTGGAAAGGGTTCAATTAGTTTGATGGAAAGCATAATACATATGATGCTCTTTATGCCAAGGGTCTCTGACATAATCTTCTGAGTGTAGGATAGATGTGTAGCCAAGTATATAATATTGTATTTCATGATGGTGGTTGTGAAATCGAAAAAGGAAGCTCTGGAACTCTGGTTGCTACATGAATAAGGACATATGGTAATGTTTATCATCTCAAAGGTGCTAATAGTAAGTTATTTATGACTCAAATCAATAAAAGTTGGCTATGGTATAAAAGAATGTGTGACATCAATTTTTATACTCTAGTGAGGATCAACTCTAGTCAAGATGTGAGAGATCTTCCAAGAATTACAAAGCTTATCAATGCAGTTTGCAAGGAATTCCAAGTTGGGAATCAAACAAGAAAGAGGTTCAATATGAAAGAATATTCTACCATAGGAACTTTGGAGTTGGTGCATAAAGACCTATGTGGACCTACAAGAATAGGAAGCTTTCAAGGTGACATGTATTACATATTATTGATTGATGATACTCTAGAATGACTTAGGTAACTTTCTTAAAGAAAAATCAGAAGCTCTAGACAAGTTTAAAGCATTTAAAGATATGGTTGAGAATGAAATGGATATAAAAATAAATTTCTTAAGGTCTAAAATAGGTGGAGAATTCACCTACAATGAGTTTAGTAATTTTTGTGAAGACCATGGAATGGAAAGGCATTTTTTAGTTCCTAGAACTCCTTAGTAGAATGGAGTGATGGAGAGAAAGAATAAAATAGTTTAGGAAGCAAGGATGATGATGAAGGAAGAAAATATATCAGATGTCTAGTAGACAGAAGCTATTCATATTGCAATATACATACTCAATAAAGTACAAGCAAGAGAAAATAGTTCAAAGACTCCTTATGAACATGGTATGGAAGAAATTCTACTGTTAAATATTTTAGAGTGTTTGGAAGTAAATGTTATATCAGAAGAGATGAAGAAAACTTGGGGAAGTTTGATGCAAGATTAGATGAAGGAATCTTCCTTGGATATTCTACAAGAAGCAAGGCTTACCAGTGCTACAACAAGAGGTTGAAGAAGATAGTTGAAAGTGCAAGTGTCAAAGTAGATGAAGAACCACATAGAAGATCAGTACTGATAGAAGGATATGGATTTGATGAGTCTTATTATGGAGAGGAAGGAAAAGAAGAAGAAAAGGAAAAGGAGAAGTAGGTTGAAGAGGAAGAAGCCCCAGAAAGGATTATTGAGAGTCCTAAGTATGTACAAAAAAATCATTCTAAAGATTAGATCATTGGTTATAAGAGCAGAGGTGTGTTGACAAGAAGAAATGTTGCTATGATAGAAGAATATGTAAATCTGTGTCTACTTTACAAAGTAGAACCTAAGACAATGATTGAGGCATGGAAGGATGAGAATTGGACCAAAGCTATGGAAGAAGAGTTGATGTAGATTGAGAAGAATTGGACTTGAGAATCAGTCCCAAGACTAGCAAACAAGAATATAATAGGTACTAAATGGGTATTCTGAAACAAGTTGAGTGAGAATGGAGAAGTTGTTAGAAATAAGGCTAGACTTGTGTGCAAGGGCTACTTGCAAGTAAAAGGAATATATTTTGAGGATACATTTTCTCTAGTGGTAATAATGGAGGCCATTAGGATGTTTTTAGCCTTTACAACACATAAGGATTTCAAGGTTTATTAGATGGATGTGAAGTCTGCATTCTTGAATGGTGAGTTGGAAGAAGAGGTATACAGTGAACAATCGAAAGGATTTCAATTATCAGATGATTCGAATATGGTTTTTGGGTTGAAGAAGGAATTGTATGGTCTCAAGCAAGCTCATAGATCTTGGTATGAAAGATTAGATAGGATCTTGTTGTAGTAGGGATTCAATAAAGGTACCAAAAATAACAATCTTTACTTTAAATTTGAGAAGGATCAAATTATGATTGTGGTTGTGTATGTCGATGATATAATTTTTGGAGGAAATGAGGTAATGTGCAAGAATTTTGCAAAAGAGATGCAAAATGAATTTGAGATGTCAATGTTTGGGCAGATGAATTTCTTCCTTGGGCTACAAATCAATTAGACATAAAAAATAATATTCATTTCACAATCAATGTATGCCAAGGAAATGCTGAAGAAATTTGGAATGGAAGGCTCTAAATTGGTATGTACTCCTATGGTTATTGGTTGCAAGTTGAGCAAGAATGATGAATCTCCTAAGATTGATAAGAGAAAGTACAAATCAATAATTGGTGGACTACTATATCTAACTGCTACTAGATTAGATATCATGCATGTAGTTTGTCTTTTGGCCAAATTTCAAGAAGATCCTAGAGAATCACATGTGGTAGCAGTAAAGAGGATATTTAGATATTTGTAGGGCACTCTGTACTAGGTCTATGGTATCCAAGGGATATTTATTTCTCTTTAAGTGCCTATATAGATGCAGAGTGGGCAAGTTGTGTGGATGGCAGAAGAAGTACAAGGGGAGGTGCTTTCTTTCTTGGAAGAAAATTGGTTTCACGATTGAGTAAAAAGAAAGATTCAATATCTTTATCTACTATAGAGGTAGAGTATATTGCAGAAACATCTTGTTGTACACGAGTGTTGCGGATGAAGAAAACATTGAAGGATATTAGAATATCATATAATGAACCTATTTCTATCTTGTATGATAATACAAGTGCTATCAAAATATCGAAGAATTTGGTGATGGATTCAAGAACAAAGCATATCTCAATCTACTATGAATTTCTAAGAGAGAGGGTTGCAAAAAATGAAGTAAAGTTGGAGTATGTACCTACAAAGGATCAAGTTGTAGATATTTCCATGAAGGCTCTTCCTAAAGATACATTTGAGTATCTCTGATAGAAATTAGGGTTTATTGCCCCTTCTTTCAACTAGATGCATAAGAATGTGCATCATTTCGATGGAGCAACTCAAGATTTATTCTTTTTGTTCCAAATTGATGAAGGCTACCTTTTAGGGGGAGTAAGTAGTAGTATTATTGATTGGTGAAGTGAGATGGATCATATTTTATTCCTTTAAGGGGGAGAGTGTAGAAAAGTAAAGAGAGAGTGTAGTATGTAGATGTCAAAAGGAAAAAAATGAGAAAAATCCTATGCATATGTGTAGGTGGGTGATCCCATAATACTGGTTTACAATTTTTGGCCAAACTGGACATTGAACTAAATTTTCTTAACTAAATCTTCACTTTTGACCACCTATAGCGGCTAAACTGTGAGGAATTTGAAGATGATGAAAACTAGTGATTTGTGACATTTTGTTTGTAGATTCTAAATATATATATATATATTTGAATTAGATTGAATTTCCTTTTCCATCTCCTTTGAAAACTAGTTTTTAACAGTAAACATGATTTTTAAAGAGTGATGTGTATTTGCTAACACATAAATTTTTTCTATGGAGGATAAATTTTTTTTGTTTGAATTTAGATTTGTAACAACGATATCTAGTGCTTGGAATTGGTTTCATAGCATTTCATTGAATATTTTTTTCCTAATTAAGTTTTGAAGTCAAAGCAGTTACAATTTAGACATCATTTACTTGCTAACACAACTTTTTTTGTATGCATTGAAATTCAATTTTATTTTTTGTTAGATCAAGGACATCAATTTTTAGTGCACTAATATTTTTCAACCTTTTTTTCATAATCTGCTATTTTTCCACGTGCAGAATGGTGAGCTTGATTTTTAGTGAAAAACCTATGTTTAATCAAACTAAAAAAAAAACAATAAAACAAAAACATATTAAAATTATATTCAATGGATAGCTTGTTCCGAGGACTACCATCATCCAATTAGGTCTATGAAGTCTCCTCCATTTTCCTCCTCAACCTAAGTTTCGAAAGGAAAAAATTTGCAGAGATTTGGTAGAAGAGGGGGAGAAGGGAAAAAAAGGGGGGGTTCGAGCGAACCCCCCTTGACCCCTTTGAGCGAAGGGGGGTTTGCTCAAACCCCCCTTGTTTTGGATTTTTCCTTAAAAAATGGCACCAAAATGGATGACATCATCAAAAAGGGTTTGATTGAAGGGGGGGTTCGAGTGATCCCTCCCTTCAAGAAAACCCTTAAAAATCCAAAAAATTCTTCATGGGAGCAATTTGGCGAGTTTCCTTCCTCAACAGAATTGTAAACCAATTTTGTGGGATCACCCAGGTGTTGCCCTTTGAATGTTTTCAAAGGAGGAGAGAAAAAGAGTTCAATACAGGAAATAAGGTTGGATGAATCTATGGCCCTTTTCCATTGATGTCAAAGGGGGAGAGAGTTGATTGAAAAACCATAGTGCAAAAGAGAATATGGTATGAAGACCATGTGAAGGGGGAGAGAGTGTTCAGGAGAAAGAGAAAGAGAATATGAAGAGTGAGAGATGTCCCAGTCAAGGGGAGTGCTACTTGTTGTAGAGTTGTTGTTGGTTTCTTTTGTTATTAATGGATTTTTAGAAAGTCAATGTTTCCATCAATGAAAATGGGGGAGATTGTTGGAAGCTTGATTTGTTTGTGAGTTTTTTTGGTGTTGTCATTGATGTCAACCCATTACATGAATAGAGTATTGGAATGCTACTAGTATTGATGATGTCAACCTCTAACATTAGAAGTGTTGAAAGACTAGAGTTGTTGGTATTGATGTCAACACAATGTTGGTGTTGTCATTGATGTCTTACTTCAGTATAGTTGCAAAAGTGGTAATAGTTGGATGTGTTATAGTTTTTGAGAGGTGTTGCATATTCTGCAAATGTATTACATAGATGTTA
>VDFB02342251.1:0-12924 GCA_007258455.2 Sequoia sempervirens
AATCATTCGTCAACCTCTTGAAGTTGGTATATTAGATTGAAAACTCCAACAAGAGGAGAAGAGAACCTAGTGGTAGGTGGGTGACACTCTCATGACAAACTAACAATGTTGCAAATGACAATGGTGCTTTGCCTAGGTGTGAGTGATGTTAGATGGCGGAGGAGCCACTTGGGCAATGCTCTAATGTCAAAAGGGTTGTGGGGCAATTGTGTTGTTGGCAACAAGAGTGGTGCCACTTGAACAACATTGCAATTAGAGTGGATCATGGCAGTCATCAAAGATTCTAGTGATTGAGCTAAGGTCGTTAACAATCTATACATTTTTTTGATTGAATATTTTAAAAACAATCTTTAACCATATGGTATGAGCTAGGGAAGTCACACAACCTTTTTGGTAAAAAGAATTGCCTCAAAAACCCCTGAGTTTGATTTTGACAAATTTATATTGAAATAAATAATTTTTGGACCTTTTGGATGCAATGGTAGGGTTCATTTGACCTCAAAATGTCCTAGAAACAAGTAGAATACTTATGCACTATTGAAACCCTCATTTACAAACTAGCTTCCCAATCAACGATATTGATGAAACAAAAGTCAAACTTCATTTTCTCAATCTAACTCCTAACAAAAATAACAACAATATTCCACTAACACCAATACTCACTTTATTAATCTAAACAAATTTCAATAAATATAAAAAAAAAACTATACTTAAAAAATAAAAACTTACATAAACACTCTTCAATTAAATCTTCTAACTATATACATTTATTTAATTAAACTAAATTTCTATAAAATTCGAAGTTACATTACTTTACACACAACCACATTAAAAACTTATGTGTGGTTTCATAGAATCTCTCTTCTAACAACACTTCCAAAGTAGCCAAGGGTGGGTTTTCATGTAGAGGCCCACAATAGAACATTTCCTATGTTTGGTGGAGTTGGTTCCCTAATATTCCCTTGGATTATGTTTAGGGTGTTTTGTCTTTCCGTGTGTCTAAAAAGGAATGATGTTGATTCGTTCCAGACTGTTTGGGTCAAGCAGTCCGGCCTTCACTTTGATGCCAATGACCGAGACCATTTCCTCTGAGTTTACCTTTTCTGTATGGAATGAACCCCAAAACCATATCGAGGAAGAGGATGAGCACCCACGCGCATCGCCTACGAAGTTTTTCAATTTGTTACGGCAATAGCAGCTACTGGACCCCTCGTTTTGAAACGCGCCACCGGCAGGCATGTTCGCCGGTATATTAATATTCCTGGAGAGATCCATGTCAATTTCCCAGGTTCGACTTCGATGTTATCCGGCATGTTGCTCTGAGAGATCGAAATTTTTCAAAGGTATCTTGTCCACGAGCTGAATTCAAAGAAGAGCTCGGAGGATTCACTAATGGAAGGAGATTGAAATGAAGTGGGAAATGGTTTAGGACTTGCGCTGCCTACATAAAATTATGAAACATTTGTATTACCCATTATAAAGAGCCGGAAGCACCCACGTTTTGTTTATGGAACCGCGAGTCGTAACTACTGAACCTACGGAAATTGACAAATACTCGCGTCCTTGTCCCCCTTACCGTTTCGAAGAGAGACTAGACAGCAACCCGGCTGAGCCGCGCTTCACGGCTCTCTGGTGGTCGCTGTAATCCACCGATCACATTTTTTCGGCGTAATCCTGCTGGTTTCAAAGCGTTGAATTATTACCAGGATGAATAGTTACGCTTCCGGAAATCTGTGGCAAAAGGGCTTACCGTGGTTGCCAAGTGATATTCGTGGTTTGCGATCTGTCGGGAGAAAATTCCATGAGAACTGGGGAGCTCCATGTTTTGAGAATTATAACACGGTACCTTGCTCCGAAGTGAGAGGCTGGACCGGTGGGGATTAATCGCCCTTCGGAGTGGCCGCCATGCAAGGAATGGGGCGGTGGCTCCAAGATTCCAGTTTCTGGGTGCACTCCACCAGTATGCGCTCTCGGGGCTGAGCATGGATGCTTAACCACTATACGGTACATGCCCTGCATCGTAACCATGACTTAAAAACAATGGCAATCGTGATAATTTATGTAAGGAATTAGTTATATCGCTTATTTATAATGTTTGTGGGGGTCTATGTTATGTATGCACAGGAGCAAGTGGAGTGGGAGCACAAGAGCAAAGTTGCAGGAAGAATGCATGCGTGTGGGCATGATGCACATGTCACTATGCTTCTTGGGGCTGCCAAACTGCTCCACCAACGGAAGGATAAGCTCAAGGTTAGTTCAATTTGTTTTTGTAAATTAGTGTCAGGCTATCCTAGGAAAGCAGTTACAGAAAGGATTTTCAGATGGGTAGAAACATCTACGACAAGTGTAAGAAGTAGGCCAGGTATACTTTGACTTTGGTGCCTGTGTTGTGGACGTATCTGCATCTGATGAATGCATATAAAACCATCTGGTGACTGTATGTTGGCCAATTGTGCGGGGTAACTAGTAAATTGAATCTCGCAATAGTCTGACTTATGCCTCTGTCTCTGCTACGTTTTACTTTCTTAAAGACTTAAAGATTTCACATACACAGAAAGATGGATTTATAGTTTTCTTCGGCAACCTGTGTGAATTAATATTAGTACAGCTAATTCTGTATTTTTAGGAAGGGAATATGCTCTTGTTTTTTGAGCTGTTAAGCTGATACAAAGCTCTTTGATATGAGGTGTCTGTGCACAAGCTTCAAGAGCGCAGCCTTCTTAGATTCATATAATGATTCAGTGAATTTGCACATTTCAACAAAATCTGTAACTTCCTGATAATGCTTTACTCATGCACGACGCGCAAACCTCCAAAGAACCAACGTTAAATACTAATCATATTTGGTCTACAGCCTGTCTTGCATCTTTGTTGTAAAGAAGGGCCTTACAGGTTGGATGCACACCCCAAACCGCAAAAAGGGCTAGTGGCTTAGTAGCAGAGCATCCTAGCATGTTAATGGGAGGTCCTATGTTTGACTCCTAATTGGTACATAGAAAATTAAATGGATGAGCAGGTTACGAGTACCAAGCAGACATGTTCTGCTTGAGGGCTAATAGGAAGACTATGAACCAAACCTCAACGGCAAATGCGAGGTCCCACGTTCAAATTGTAGCTGATCTATGGAATATTATTTAGCGAATTGTTGTTTTAGAATCTCAGAAACTTTGACAGAATGCCCAGACATAATATTGGACCAGTGAATTCTGTGTCATCATTTGGACCATATTTTTTTCAATTGATCCGCCAATCTGGCTGAGTTATTTGAGATTAGAGCATGTGGGATTTATCTCAATTTTCTTGAGTTGTGTCTTAAAGTTTTTGGCCCGCACTAACTTTCAAGCAGTTTCACATTGATTCACATGGTCCAATGTGCTGTTAACTTCTCTGGGGACTTGAATTGACAAACATTTTTACAGCACTGATCAGGGATACAACTAATAAATTGTGCTTCAATATCATACTAAGGTTTTGAAACAGTTAGGAATGAGCAGCCTCTAAGAATCTTGTGTAAAATCCAATTTGAGAATGCTCGTCCTGATTTTGTGAATTCATCAAGGGTTGGTCTAGCTAGTTAGTGAATCCTTCAGAATCTCAGATAAATAATATTTTATGAATCCATTGGAGCACTGGCGTAGCCAGCTTTGTAATTAAGTGTTATATTCCTATTTAGTGAAGTTCTTAAGTTCCTTTGATCAATTAGCAAAGTCCTTGAAATATTGAAGACCTCAACTCCCTCATTGTATTGATATGGTGTAGCGGGCTTGTTTTGAGGATGGGGAGATCTCTGGGACTGGGGACAAGAATGAAATGTCCCCTACCAGCTCCCTGCTGCTGCTTGCAGGGGAGGACATCTCAAAGGCATCCCACTTGCAGGGGATGTTACGGGGAACCCTGATGGCCAGGGAACGCTTGGCTGTCCCTCAACCATCCTGGGGACACCGGGGAGTTCCCATGCTGAGCAAAGATTTTTTATGTCATGATAGCAATTTTGTTTTTGTGTCAAAGCTTTGAACAAACAGACAATACGATGGTAAGTACAAATGGTTGACCTTGGAAGAAAGAGGGCATATTCACATTATATTGAAGGCAAAATACACGATTAAAACAGCTCGTATCGTTTTTGTTTACTTGGATGTACAATCTCTTATCTAATTTTAGGAAGGTGGTGATAAAATATTTTTTCTTTTGTACATCACTAACACCTTTGGCTTAGTAGAGAGTGGAGGAAGCAGGTTGGGTTGGATGGTGGTGGATGTTATCAAGTATTCATAGATGTTTACATTTATGCTGACTGCTGTAACGTATTTCTAAAAAGTAAAAACAGATGTGAAAATAAATTATAAAAATTCAAGAATGACGATATTCATGTCTTCAACTGCACAGCTCTAGCCTCTCACCATTTAGACTAGTCAGATTTCCCAGCTTGACCACTAGATCTCTGAAGATTGAAGATTTGGTCAGAGATAAGGACGATTTGGTGTTGGAGAAAACAGAGGAATTGCAGAGAAGACTTATATTTATAATAATATAAGATTTTTATTTTTAATTACTAATTAGTATAATAATAATCAATATTTTTTTTTTTTTAGACTGCAGGAATCTGGTAGCACGACCCCCTATAAACTGCAGTGCGCCTGGTAAACTTTTTAACGTGACTGGTGGCGCTGGTGCGACACGCCCTCCGGTACCACAGGGGTGGGGGAGACTAGACCTCATGACCAACCTCCTGCAACAGGAAAGATTTAGCCAACCGAGCTAGGGCCCCAACCCCAATAATAATCAATATTAATTAGTATCATTAATATTAAATATATATTAATAATATTAAAATTTTATATGCATGACCCCTAGGCTTTAGCCTCAAATTTCAATGATATGCTGTTGCAATGGTGACAACTAGGTCACAGGTTTGAGCCTGCTTTACTCATGGTGCAGGGGAGAGGGGGTGACTCATATGGACCCAAGGGATTAGTGAATTGCCGTGTGCATTGCGTGAAAGCCAAAAATGGGACTAATAAGCCAAGCTTTGGTACCCTAGGCTACCAATACCCCTAGGCTATCAAAATAAATAAATTCATATGCATGTATGTATATGTATGTATGCACATTTATAACTGTGTATATATCTGTAGTATGTGAATATGTATATGTACATGTATACATATATACATATTCACATACTATATAGTATATACATATACATAGTTATACATACATACACATTAGATTTGTGCTGCCAACTGCTGTCCCCAAATCTAGTTCAATGGCCCCCTGGTTCCCAAAACTCGTCATCTTGTTCCAAAACAACATGGAAATTGTGAGTTCCTTATGCATTGATATGGTGGTGTTTTTGAATTCAATGAAGCATTGATATAGTAATTTCCTCAAACTTCACAAACAGGCAATTGGTACGATGACCCATCTCTCAAGGCATTTTTAGGTGTAAAGACTTTAGAGGATTGTTACATGATAGAGTCTTCATCCATCTCAAGGCATTACTTGATGCAAGCACCGTAAATCTTTATAAGGCCAGGTTTTATGGAGGATTATTACATGATAGAGTCTTCATCCATCTCAAGGCATTACTTGATGCAAGTACCGTAAATCACTAAGTTTTATGGAGGATTGCTACATGATAGAGTCTTCATCCATCTCAAGGCATTACTTGATGCAAGTACCGTAAATCTTTATAAGGCCAAGTTTTATGGTGGATCCATGGTATAAAATAATTTCTTAGTGCTTGTTGATTTCTTGTTTTGGATGGTCAGAGAGACATTCTTTTAGATGATCGGAGAGACAAGTTGGCTGGAGTCCTACATAAGTGATGCCTTCATGGTAATGAATATTAATTAATATCACTAAACTATAAGTTCTTTTGTGCTTATAATGTTACTGATTGTTTGGTGCAAGTTTTATATTATGTTGTTGTGTATAGATGTCTAGAAGTGGTAGGGTCCATATGATTATGTCAGAAAACCAATTGAACTTGGTCCCAACCTCCTTAATCGTGGCAAACAACATCAAACAGATTACAAACTAAATCAAAGATGTTGCAAATAACATGGCAAGTTTCCAAAACAAACTATATACCCAAGTTCTTGGGGAAAATACCAGATCTGAAATGCAAAACTCAAGGGCATTGTCCAAAATAGCATTGTTATTTCAAGAAACAGTATACAATCAGATCAAAATGGGAGGCTATTTTTAGGGATTAACAATAATTGTGTGCATGTAAATGCTGAAACTAAACTTGCTACATTATTCATCAATATCGAGAGGCATTTTTGCCTCTAATGTTACTGATGGTTTGGTGCAAGTTCTATATTGTCCAGAAGTGGCATATGATAATGTCAGAAAATTAATTGAGCTCAGTTCCAACCTCCTCAACCGCGGCAAACAACATCAAGAAAATTACAAACTAAATCAAAGATGTTGCAAATAACATAGCAAGTTTTCAAAACAAACTATATGGCCAAGTCCTTGGGGAAAATACTAAATCTGAAATGCAAAACTCGAGGGCATTGTCCAAAAAGTATAGAATATTTGTTTCAAGAAACTGTATACAATCAGATCAAAATAGGAGGCTATTCTTAGGGATATAACAATAATCGTGTGCATGTAAATGCTGCAACTAACTTTGCTATATTATTCATCAATCTCAAGAGGCAGTCTGTCTTATAACAATAGGAGGCTATTCTTAGGGATATAAAAATAGGAGGCTATTCTTAGGGATATAACAATAATCGTGTGCATGTAAATGCTGAAACTAACTTTGCTACATTATTCATCAATCTCAAGAGGCAGTCTGTCATATCCAGACAAAAAGTACTGACCTTGATTCTGACATTGCCAGAACTCAAAAAGAAAACCATGATTGAATTTCATTGCTCCTTACCTCTTTGGTGTAGTTGTGTTTTATGCCTTAACTAAAACAGAGAAGAAAACACCTCTGGAAGCTGCTCAAGCACCCTCGTAGCTCCTTCCAAGACCAAACAAACTCATGCGAACACATAGCGTTGTCAATATCACTGCTAACCTGAAATATGTATTAAATTCTTGACTATTACAGAGTTAAATTTCCGTAGAAGCTACTTATTTAAAAATTTAAATCAAACATTTTCACATTATTAGCAAAAATTCACTTAGAAATTTTCAAGCTGTTCAAAATGTCTTTCATGCTTGGCATAACTGCGGCAGAATACGAGGATGGAACGGGTATGCAAATGAAATAAGATATGAAGATTAGGTTGTGTTTGAAGTCCATTTTTTCCTGATTCTCATCCATGTCAGAATGGATCATGCGAGTTGATCTTCAACAAACTCCATTATTTTACTACTAGTACAATTAATGCCTTGATCTTTGGGATGCAGCTGTAGAGTGGCTTGTTAGAAATTATTGCTGTCAAACCTCTCCAAACCTCAACGTGTCTAAAGAAATTGCTAATCAAATGCCACATGGCTTTCAAGCATATACCAAATGGACCAAAACGACGCATCAACCATCATAATACCTAAATAAGAGCATGGGAGGATTAAAAATAAAATGCCTGTTAAACATGCTGAGCAGATGTATTGATTATCAAAGATAAGGTCTAACAAAAACAAACGAAAATGAAAAATTTATGACAGCTTTAAGAATTGTAACAGTCTATTTGTCACCACAACCAATGTCCATATCTCCATCAAAATGTATGCAATGCAGAATAAAACGTATACTTAATAAACATGCATATAGTGTTTTAATGGAGACTTAACCGCGCCCCATAAAACAAGCCCTCAAAACCTTGTTCTGCATATTTTCTGCCATTATACCAATGCATGTTTCAAGGGCTTTAAACAATTGGTTTAGGTTCAAAATAAAAAATAGATATCCTTATTCTACCTTGATTTTGGGATTATAGCACAATGAAATAAGAATTTCATGCATTCAATCATAGGAGTAATCAGCTGAACATCATTTTGTAAAAATCATGAGAAAACAATTTATCTAGAAAGAAAGAAATCATATTAATGTCCACATATGACCAAGAGCAGGTCAATGGGAATAGAGGATATAATAGTTAACAATAAAAAGCCACTAGGAAAGGAGAAGTGAGAACCATAGAAGCAAAATAACAAAAGTACATAAGACAAATAAAGCACTATACCACTAACAAATAGCAATGAAGGGCAAACAAGAACCCAAAAAATGTGTCACTAAAGACTAGA
Source organism: Sequoia sempervirens (assembly GCA_007258455.2). NCBI lineage: Eukaryota > Viridiplantae > Streptophyta > Pinopsida > Cupressales > Cupressaceae > Sequoia > Sequoia sempervirens. The sequence goes on from VDFB02342251.1 coordinate 8,212, forward strand.
AGGAAATCTCATTAGAGATCTCTATCTGAATTTGAAGTGGAGTTGTCATCTGAGCTATCATTAGCCACTATGAAAGATATGATAATGCTTGCTGGGTAGTATCCAAGGTCAGAGAGGGCAGGCTAGGAGATTGTAGGAGGAAGAAAAGCACTTGCTCTAGAAACTCTCTTAACATGCAAGGCTGATGTAGCTCCTATAGTAGAAAAAAAACTCATACTATTATGAAAAAAACAACACACAAAAAAGTTTACCAAAAATGCATAAAAATCTATTTAGAAATGAGGAGAAAAAGCATCCTTATATAGGATTACAAATATCTTATCCACAAAGGATAAGATTGACACCTCAGAGGATAAGATTGACAATTCATAGGGTAAGATTGACAACTCATAAAGAAAAAAGGTAAATCCTAAAGTCAACATGATTTTATTAAAGAAGATTCGTAAAGTCCATCCTAAAAGCTAATTGACCATTACAATATAAAACATTACTTTAATACCCTCCCTTAATGGTCATTTTATTAACTACATCAAGCTTATCCCAAAATTTTACAAATTTGTCAAGACTCAAGGACTTGGTAAGAATGTCTGCAATCTGGTCCTCAATTGGACAAATACTACAACATCATTGATCCATATTACACAAGTTGCCTGATGAAATGACAATGAAGCTCCACATGTTTGGTATGCTCGTGGAAGATTGGATTCTTGGCAAGCTTTAGACCCCTTGATTGTCACAAAATAAGGGTGAAGGCCCTACTTGAGACATTTGCATGTCTGAAAGCATCCTCTGAAGCCATACTACCTCAGATGCTGCTTTGACTGTTCCCTGATACTCTACTTTTGTTGAGGAAAGAGCTACTGCTTGTTGCTTCTTATTGGTCCATGTGATTGCACTCGTACTAAGACTAAAAACATATCCAAAAGTGGACTTCATGTCATCAACAAAACCCGCCCAATTTAAATTTGTAAACTCAACCAGCCTAGGATCTTTGCTTTTTCTATACAAAATGCTAAAGTCGAGTGTCCCTTTCACATATCTCAATACCCATTTCACTGCAACCCAATGTTTTGCCTTTGGGGCTATCATAAAATGGGAAAAGTAACTCACAACATAACTTAAATCAGGTCTAGTGGTTATAAGATAGATAACGTTGCCCACTAGTTGCCTAAAAGTTGACTCATTGATTACTTTTGAGTTTATTTTGGTTGAAATCTTCAGCCCTTTCTCCATAGGTGTAGACAAGATTATGCAATTTGTCATTCTGAAATTGTCTAACAAACTCAAGGCATATTTAGACTAAGAAATAAAAATACCACCACCTATCTGTCAAACCTCTACACCTAGGCAATAATGTAATGAGCCTAACACAATCTGACCTCAATCTCTTCAATTTTCTGCCTTTGTAATTTCATCAATTAGTTGGTGTGCAAAGTTCTTGTTTGCTGATTTGAAGTTTTCAGTTTGATGTTGTTGCTTGAAATGAATGCTATGATGATTTGAAAGCTTAAAAAGACTTCTACAATGTCTAAGCAAGGATCTAAATGCAATGCAATACTCTTTTTGGATTTTCAAATGCAAATAGATGAAAAACTACATGAAGAAAGTGCATCTACAGCCAATTGACATTTTGTCAAACACTTGGTATGCATACTAATAAGCTGAGTATGAATGATATTAAAATTCTCAATTACAACAATATATAACTAGCAACTTATATCTCCTTGATTGAAATGAAATGTTCAATACAATACTCATATAAATTGGCCAAGACTCTTGGCATTACAATGTTATCAAAATATGACAATACTGGTATAGATGCGCACCTACAGCTGCAATACAAACTAACCTATAGCAATGATATTGTGAACAAATCATAGAGGAACCTGATTGTTTGATGGCGCCCTTGATGATAGATGATGAAGCAATCAATAGCAATGCTCAATGATCAATCTCCAAGCCAAATCGACCCTCTAGGCAAGTCATCCCTGTTCTGGCCAGCAAGGTGAATATAAAATAATCTCCAACAATTCCAAGCCTCCTCAAGACCCAAACATCATCGCCATGACCCTAGGAGAGGTGCACCCAAGGCAAGAAGGAAAATCGATGCATGAATGAGCTCCCACAAGCAAAATCGTACCTTCCTATGGCGTCCTTCTATGACTGTAAATTATTTCAAGATTGCTGCTAAAAATATCAGACCACTCCTCCAATGCTAAAATGCCTAATGAAATGTCCAAATCGATGCCAAGATGAAGTGCAAATGATCTCCTAAGCAAGCTCCACAAAATTGGCCCTTGGCCACTAATTTTGTCCAAGTGAGATGACTGAATTATCACCTCCTCAATTGCAACCCTTCAGAGGATATCTCACCCCCTCAGTTATGCTATCAATGGGAGTTTTCGTTCCCAAAGATAATGCTGATATTCTGCAGAAACCCTTGGCTCCACAAGATGCTTATCAAATACAAATGTCAATAACTGGATGATGAGAAGCAAGCCAACACCATCTATTTATTCTTTTTCTCTCAAGAGGTCGGCCCCTTCTAGAAGTCTCCAATAAAACATTATAATACTATTATATTTACACTTTATTATAATAATATAAAATATAACTCATAAAGTGCAAATATGAAATATAACACAATATGTTATCCAACAATATGTTTTCTAACACAGTGTGTTATCCAACATCCAAGATATCCAAATAAATAATTATCCAAGCATCCAATGAGCCAACCAACACCTGGGTAACTGTCGAGAGGACCCTCTACCCATGCCCCATTAGCCTACAAGGGCCGTTGATAGGCTAATCATGCTGATATATGAATGTCTAACTGGAAGGGGACATTACAAATAATGTAGGAGGCCTAAGTCTGTCATGTCAAAAGCCTTACACAAATTACATTTGATTTCTTCAATCAAATGTGCCTCACTACCTATAATGATGATATCATCCACATAAATGACTAGAAGAATGATTTCATTGCCTATGCTTTTGATGTATAAATTTGGACCTGAAGGACTTTGTTGGAATCCCTGTTGATCCAAATACTTGTCAATCGCGTAGGGTGCGTGAGGTGTTTTGTGGGTTTGGGCGTGGGTGGCCATTTCACCACTGCTTACTAAAGCCACAGAAGGCTATGTCATATGGCAGCTTCTTCAGCCGAATTAAGGTGGGAAAGGTTTCTCTTTAGATCCATTTTGATGGACTTTACATTGAAATTGTATTTGCCACTTGAAACAAATTAGCTTGGATGGTGCTCATCTTTGTTGTAAGCTTCTCTGCTTTGGGAACCCTTTAGCCACCAACCATGCTTTGCTTGTCCGGTTGACTTCAACTTTGTACTTGATTTTTGTACACCCCATTTCCAATAATGGGTTTCTTCCCAAGTGGAAGAGGCTAAAAGAACCCAGTCTTATTTGTCCTTAAGACTTTGATGTTTTAGTTTCAGCGGCACCATTCAATTTACCTTTCACCTCTTGCCAAAATCCTGGGTTCATAAACACTTGGATGTTGACATAAGAACCGAAGTTAATTGTATTTACTGCTTTCTCTTGCCTCACAGATAGTCTACCCTCAACCATTTCATCATCACCCAGACATCTACCCAATTAGTTTTTCCACACCACTTAGGTCTCTTTGTAGAAACTCCATCCCAAATCAGTGTGGTTCATCATGACTTGGGCTGCCTACTACTATATCATCTAGATGTTGATCCAAGTTTTCTTGAAGAAAATCATCTGGTATCGGTACTTGCCTGGGAGATTCCGCATGTTTGGAATCATCAAAGTCACCCCCTTAAGGTGTAGCTAATGGAAGTTGGACACCTAAATCTTTAGCCTTCAAAGGCTGATCTTCAGTACTCTTGATGTCAAAACAGAGCTAAAAAGGCCCAACTTCATCAATCACCACATCCCTGTTGAATGTCAAGTGGTTAGTGTCCACATCAATTATCCTGTAGGCTTTATGATTTTCACTATACCTTGTAAGCATTAACTTCTAACTCTTAGAGTCTAGTTTGGTTCTCTTTGCATCTGGAATCTAGACATATGCAGTAGAACCAAAAACCTTAAGATGACTCACCTTTGGTTTCCTCCCAGACCATGCTTCTTTTGGGGTCTTCTCCTTCACTACTTGTGTCAAAGACCTGTTGAGAAGATAAACAGCTATGTAAAGATCCTCAACCCAAAACTTCTTGGGAACATTCTTGTTCTCCAACATACATTGTGCCATTTCTATAATAGTATGGTTCCTTCTCTCAATAACTCCATTCTGTTGTGGAGTGTAGGGTATGGTGAATTGACATTTGATACCATGTTTAGCACAAAATTCTGTGAATTCGTTTTAACAAAATTCACCTCCATAATTAGACCTAAGAGTGATTATTGAACGACCAGACTCTTTTTCTACTAATGCTTTGATTTTTTGAAATTCCTTAAACACATCTGATTTTGCTTTGAGGAAAAACGACCACATTTTCCTATTGAAATCATCAACAAACAAAAGAATACTAGGCACCAGTGGTTGATGTCGTATTCATTGATCCACATACATTTGCATGAACCAGTTGAAGGAACTTGTGTGCTCTCCAAGCCTATCCTTTTGAAAACAAAGTTTTGTGTTGCTTCCCTACTTGGCAAGCTCCACAAACACCCTATATCTGTTGTTGGATTTTAGTTAAACCTTCTACCATATTCTCTCAAGCCAACT
>VDFB02342253.1:0-21739 GCA_007258455.2 Sequoia sempervirens
TCATCCCTTGGAGTGGTTTGTGCTCCAAGCAGGCCTCCTAAGAAGGGTATGACAAAAGCGAACCAAATGAGGTGTTTTTAATCACACACACACACTCAATTCACACTTTCAGTTGTTAATTAACCCTTAGAAATGAAATGTGTGTAAGAAAAAAATGGAAGCACTTGTTCTTTTTAACCCATAGCCAAAATGTGTGATGGAAGATAATGGTTCTTTTTAAGCCAAATTGTGATTGCAAACAAGATGTTTTTTTTAAAGCCCCAAATTCAAGTGTTTTGCAAACAAGATTTATTGATCAAATGAGAGATACAAATAATAGAATGAGTGCACCTAAAATTTTTCACTTTCCAAACTATTGTACATGACTGATATTATTGCTACTACAACTCCTTATGATCACTTTTAACATAGCTGAATTCAATTTGATTATTTGAAGACATTATTTATTTGAAAAGTATAAAATAAAACAAGATAATCCTATTTATTTTTTGAGAGCTTTCTAGAAATATAAAGAAGTTAGAAAAATTCCCTATTTTGCACCCAAGAATGCTAATTTATGAAAACCCGACATAAAAAAGATTGGATTTTTTGGCACCTTATATGACCTCAAAATCAAATATGTAAAAAAGAGACCCCCATTACAATTTCAAGAGATTTTTAGAAATGAAAAAAATTCTGGAAAAGTCACTAATTTACATCCAAAAAGTCAATTTTATGAAAAAACATAAAATCTCGATAACTCCTACAAAAATGACAATAAAAATTTAAGCTTTCTACTGTTCCTTAGATGATGGAAAAAAAATAGTGAAAAAATTGTAGAAAAATTCACATCCATTTAGAAGATATGATGAAATCTTTAAAACCAAGGGTTTTGTCCAAAAAATGGCAGATCTACAACAAAAAGTCAATAAAACCTACCAAAAAATAAAGCAATTAGATCTATAAAAGGCAAGGGTTCTTCACGTGTGTTGGGTTCACCAATGTAGTTAGGGTAAAAAATCTTAGGGAAAATGCATAAAAAAATTATAGTGAAACCCTAACAAGCACAATAGAGCACAAACTAGCATGAAATGAAAATAAGAAAGCAAAGCAAACCGATCTCTAAGCTAGATTTTATTTATCTCCATTGATCTTCTCCACCTACATGTGAATGTAATATTTTGAAGGTTTGATTGTTGATTTCTCAATTTTGTAGCATAACATTGAGATGAAAGATGATATAAGAAGATAAATAGATAGATGAGAAGATTGAAAGAATTTTGGCAAAGTAAGGATACTAGAAGAAGATTCAATATTAAATGGCTTGTGAAAGGCTTGATTTGTAGGCAAGATCTGATTTGATTCAATGGCCAAGATTAAAATTCAAATGGGTGATGAGTATGCCTAGGATTCAAAGTTGCTTATAGTGCCTATGATGCACATTAAGTGGGTTATGACATGAGGCTAAAATTAGGATATGAGGGAATAAGTGGGATTATTTTATCTATTTTAAGGGAAAAGATGCCTATGACACACAATGAGCGGGGCTAAAAATAGGATGTGAGTGAGAATCTCATAATTTAAATAATAAAATTATTTAAATTATGTGTGCATGTGAAGAGTTGTAGTCATGTGACACATTTTGCAATGTGGTAATAAATGAGGGATTAATTCAAATATTTAGTTTGAATTATTTTAAGACATGTGAAGAGGAATTAATTAAATAAATTAGATTTATTTAATTAATTGGAAAGGTGATTAAGTGGGATAAATGTGATAAGGTGGGATAATGTAATGATCTAGTATAAAATATTACAAGATGTCTTACAAGGTCATGTATTAACTAGGTAATGTTATGACATGGACAATTTTAGGTGTCTACAAGGGGAACCACCACCCTTAGAGGAGAAGTTTAGACTGCTAGCATAAACCAAACTCTGAAGGAGTGAAGGAAGATCTGGAGATCACTGGGATAACCAATCCAAAGGCCAACAAGATGAACCCAACAACCACCAATATGATATAAGGTTGGATCAAAGTCAAAGCTACCCCCTACACCAACAGAGAGAAGCAAAACCCTGAGTTGTCATGACCCCCCACAAAGCCATGGTCCCCAACCAAGATTTGGGGAGAAAGAGGTAGGGGAAGAACAAAACAAGGGATGAACCACTCAATTGCTGAACAAGACACAACAACAACAAACTCTGGAGAGGAGAAATCCAAAGCAGAGAGACTTGAGCAAAGGTGGGACTGCCAACCCAAAGCTGACCGACCAACAACAAAACGGTCACCACTCATCCAAAACACCACTATAGAAGCCTGAGGAAGGACATCAGTCCAAAATTAAACAGAAGACCAACACCAAGGGCCCAAAAAATCTAGGAACCCATGTTAAAGACAAACCCAAAGTAACGAACCACAACAATGGCAAGAGCTAGGCCAATAAAAAAGAAAAATAGAGAGCTCCAAGTGATCCAAAAAACACTCACCATTACAAAAGAAAGCACCAAACCAACACCTCTGAACAAAACCATCCACCAAATTCCATATAGAGAAGGCAACAATGTCTTAGAGAGGACTCCCCCAGATTGAATGATAGAGACAATAGACACCCCCAGAAGGAAATGAAACTGCTAAGAAAGATCCAAGAAAAATCCTTCCAAAGTAGGCCTGATCCACCAGACCCCCAATAGGCAGCCATCATCATCATCATCCTCTGATTTAGAACCCTCATCATCTACAACATCAGAGGAATTTGAAAATCCATGTTGCTCCCCTTCCCGCTCAAACACTCCACTATTTTCTTCCTTGATTAACATATTGTTATTATAATAGGCTTGTTACCATTGGTGTCCTTGTGTTGTGCATATTCTTCATTTCTAATTTTATTTCTATTGATGTGATGTGATGTTTAATCTACAAATGAAATGCTTAAGTTTTATATAGGTTGATTCACCCTTCCCTCTCAACACTATAGTGCATTCAAAAATTAGTATTAGAGCCAAGTTCCATTGAGAAGCTTAATAGTTGAGGTTGATCCTTCTTTTGAGCACATGGGTTCAGTAGCAAAGATCAATGATATGTTTATTCTTGAACTAGATCTAGAGTCAATGAAACCTAAAATATGGGACATCAATCTAGATGATTTAGAGTTCTATATTTTTGAAGGAGAACTCTAGTTTTCTCTTAAGGATCTAGATGAAGCAAGATTTTTAAATATCAAATATGAGTGCATGCTTAAAAATCAAAGGATAAATTTGACAAATTGAGGGCAAAATCTAAAGAATCAAAAGAAGAAATTTTCAAAATAAAAGTTCAAATATAAGGAGGAAATGAATGTGAGATAAAAATCAAAGAAGAAAAAGTTGTGATATCTAGTTTTAAAGCTAAATTTGAAGAAGGAAAGAGGATTGAAGATTGTTTGAATACTAAGTTCAATGATAAAATTGTGGAATACACAAAATTTGAAAAAGAAAAATAGAAAATCAAAAATGGTCTAAAATTGAGAGGAGGTTTTAAAATTCTTGATGAGTTTATTAATTCTCAAAACCCATCTAAAGAGAAATCTAGACTTGGTTTTAAAAAATGGAAGAGTCCTATGAACAATGCACATACAAACCTATATGATAATTTCAAAATAGAAGGAATGCTTGAAACAAAGGAGGATAAATATTGGACTAAAAATCCTAAGGGGATATCCTTTGGAGATGGAAAGAAAAATCAAGACAAAAATAAAGGAGGATTCATTCCTATCTAAAACAAGAAAATGAACTTCAAAAATCCTAATCCTAAAAAAATATCTCCTATCAAGCTCAATGGTAACTGCTATGCTTTGTAATAAGTTTAGGCATAAGGAAATTGAGTGTAGAAGCAAGATGAGTTAGAATTCATTTAGGCCTCCAAGGTACAATTCTATGAACTCTCAATCATTTTATGGTCAATGTTATGATTGCAATAAATTTGGTCATAAAGCTAATGAATGCATAAGAAAAATTATAAGGAATAGTAGTGTTATGACTTCTCAATCCTTCCATGGTTACTAATACACATGCAACAAGTTTGGTCATAGGGCTACTAATTGTATATCTAATGTGAGAAGAAGTAATTAAGCTCCACAAACTAGTATCACCTACTATAGTTGCAATAAACCAGGAGACATTGCAAGGTTCTTCAAGGGGAAAATGCAAGATATTTTTCTCCTCAAAAGAAGTTTGACATTGGCCAAAAAAATAATGAAATGAAAAAATTATGGTAGAAGGAAGAAAGTGAATTTGTACCTCAACATGGTGTAGATGAATCCTCTGATAACTAAAAAGAAATTATTGGTTTAGGGGGGGTTACAATTGCAAATATTTTCAAACTCCTGTAGAGCTTGAGATATTTAATTCTTCAATATAATGGTTAAATGGTGATATGGTTGTGTCTTCTCAAAGTCCCAAAGAAAAAAAACCTTCTACGAAAGGTTTCTTAATGATCATGCATCTTTGTGATATCTCAGATAGTAAAAATTTGCTAAGTGTAAAAAAAATAATTGCATTTATTGTAGAGTGAATAGGGTTTGTGTGAGGCATATTTAGTTCCTATTTGATCAAAATTGATCATTCAAAATATATCAATTTATAAGTAAGAGAAGAATATTTTCAATGCATTGTGTGCAAACCTTGATGATAGCTTTCACATGTATTTCTTTGGTTTTGCTTGTAAAACCATAGTATTAGAAAGTGGTATCATGGCTACACCAATTGTCATTGATGTTGTTGAGAGGCCAAGGCCCAAATACAAAGAGCTTCTATTCAAAGCAATGGAGGTGGAAAAAGATGACACTTTTCAAAAATTCCAATGGATGTTGTGTATTGTGATGATATAAGGATTTACATCAATGCCCAATTGAATGAGATTAAACATACCTCTTCTTTTGAAATGGTCTGTAATGAGATGCTAAATGAGAATGGATTATACAAGATGAAGGATGTGAATATTAATACAAAAAGGTTAGACATCTGGAAATATTTTTTAGACATTTGTGAAAGCAAGGAATGGGTAAGAATTATCTTCAACTACATTCATGGGGATTTCATGTTGAGATATGGTATTGTACACCATTGCATACAATGCTATATTATAATGTTATAATTAAATAATAATTTAGTTGTGATGCACTACAGGCGTGGTTAATCACACTAGGTAATTATTTGGGGACCACTTGTATGTTTTTTATTAGAAGTAAAATATGGGTTTTGAAGGGGCCCCGAAACCCATTACATCAAAAAGTAGCTGAAATAAAAGATAACAACATTAAGCCAAAAAAAACCCAACAACAATGACTCGTCAGCAAAGAAACAACCAAAAAGGAGGATCCCACCAAACAACACTACATGCTTTTTAGAATATCTGCCACCTCCATGTCCCTAGCCATAGGATTTTGTGCATCATCAAAAACATCAAAAATATCCTTCCCAGATGCCCCAACCTAAGCTTTATTTTTGTTCCTAGTCCTGGCTCTAGGTCCATCTATATTTACCTCTGAAATCAAAACAAAACCTTTCTCACCACCCTTCCTAGCAACACCTTCCTCCTCCATCAGCTTACCAGCAACAACAACCTCTTTAGCATGGGAAATATCTCTATGCTTCTTAGAACTAACCATAGGAGTAGTAACAACAAAAAAATCATATTTACCAGTATATTTATGCACCTCCCCTCCTCTCATCATAGTATCCCAGATTTTCACCATTTGATCCTCAAGGATGAGGATTCTTCCTTCAAGATTTTGTTTCATTTTGAGAGTTTCCTTTGCAACTGTGTCCACCACAGTATTTAAGGATTCAAACAACTCATCTATCTAATTCTAGATAGAGGACCCCTCAGCCTTACTAACCACACACCTAACTTTGACATTAGTTTTATCGATTTCATGAAAAAACCATTTAAAGAGCTTAAACAAGACAATGGACCCCTCATGAGCAGATCCAAGCATGTTAGATAAATCTTCTCTATCAATATTAAAAACCCATTTTGTTGGAAGTGGATTCACTTTGAGAGGAGGGGTGAATCAGAGTGATATAATTTTTTAACTCTTTGATTTGAATGCACAACTTAAATGTTTTGACCTTGAAACAATGTGGCAGATTTAACCAAAAAAATGAACACTTAAACTTTGTAGAAAGATATGCAAGAAAACCAACTTATATTAAAAGCATCATTAGCATTGTTCCATCAAATTGTGAACAATCTTATTTATTCTTTTTGAAATAGGACTTCAACTTTACACAATACAAGGTTAACTTGCTTTATGGAAGATTTTTGAACAAACTAAACTTTTTCTTTTAAACAAACTCAAAGTATTAGAGCATTGACTAACTCAACACATCAACTTGGAATAGAATGAGAGACAAAAATAACATCACATAACAAAAAGATTTCCTTAGTGGAAAATCCCTCTTGGGGTATAAAAACCACTCGCAAATTGATCCTTTTATTCACTCAAAAAGAGCACCAACTCTGTTACAATGTGGAGAACCAACTCCAATAACTTCATAGTAGCGCCAACCCCTCAATGCACAAAGTCATTGTCTATAGTGTAAACACCAGTGACTTTAAAACTATATTTTATTTGCAGTCCCAAAATCATTAATGAATATAGGCATATAAAATATATTCAATGATTCCAACTACAATATGAACTGTTCATAACAGTACCACAACAATTTCTCATAAATATGAATGATATCTCTAATATAAGAACTAGAGATTTTACACAATAAAAAACCCTCTTTCCTCTTCTCAAATATTGCAGATATAACAATGATATAACCAAAAAATGCTTTTTTCAGACTATTTCATCTCATCCCATGTCATATGCTTTTTCCAAGTATATATACAATGTTTACAAATAGTTATCCATCCTTGTCAAAAACTCATATTTAATAACTAGGGTTTTATAAACTAGTAAGACCAATAATATTTGATCATGATACCAATCAAGGGTTTTTAGAAAAATAAATAATATGAAGATGAAATGCCATTGTAAGATGATAAAACCCTTGAGTAGACTCGGGTCAGTAAAAACTGAGATTAATCTTTAACACATTTCTAACCTCCATCAAAATCTTAACCATAAAAATGGTTATATTGAAACCAACAAAGGATCTTTCAAAATGAAAACCAATTACCTATCAAGGTGGCCAAACTTTTACCAGTTGACTGTGTAACATCTTCATAACAACCTCACTAAAACTCTTCTAGCTTTCAACTTGAAAACCAACTATATACCATGGTCTATTATCCTCTATGGTGGCACTGCTAGGGTTCACAGTGTTTACAAAATGAGACAAATATTTTGTTTACCCTATTTCTTCCTTTTCATCGAATACTCAACAAAAAACAATAATCAATTGGAATCCACAAACCAAATTATAATCATTTTGAGTTCCATCAAATACCGACAACATAATGCTATAATCAAGTGCCAAATCATTGCCCACATGTAATGCCACAAAAGTCAATCATTCTAACATTCGACTAACCAAGTCAATCTTTGACTATATCGCTGCCAAAGACAAGTAAAACCCGATATCATTGAAATATATATCAATGTCAAACCAAACATTAAGTGGAGCTCAATACCATACAAAATGGTCAGATACTAAACACTATGCAATATGAAATGAAGCTTGAAAGTGACCACAAACAACCATTTAAATGGCTTGTATTTTAAATATTAACAACTCGATATGCAATAAACAATATGACTATTGTATCATGATGAGCCTGGTAAGCATTATGGAGGGTGTTATGCACTTTGAAAAAAACTATAAGATATGCAATAGAAGCTTGATATAATATTGAACCCAAGTAAAATGTGAAGTTTTATATCAATGAAGCTATATACAATAGCAAACTTAAGAATACAAATCTAACTATGTATCAACTCTATGAGAAAGCAATATTCCTCATGTGAATTGAAGCCAAAAACCATAGAACTAGAAACATATTACCTTCCATCTGAGCAGTGATGTAATAATGCAATCACCTATATATCAAACACCTATATAAGCAAGATAACCTTTATTTGCACATGAAGCTTAACCTGATCAGTACCACAAGATATAACAATTCTGAATGTAAACCAAAGCAATAATTATGTCCATAGCCAAGATACTGAATAAATTATCACAACAACAATGCCATGAGTCATAACACAAAAGTATCACAATATCAATGCCATGAGTCAAAACCCCAAAGTACCATATTAGTTTTGACATCAAGGAAAAATATGCACAAAGAGAAAGTCAACAACTTTTCCCAAAGCATCTTCCTCCTCAAAGGAACTAACCCTATCCTGACCAGCAGGGGTATCCTTACCTTTTTCAACAATAACAAGGGACTTAAGTTTGTAGATGAAACTCACAATTTCCTCCACCACCACCTTTCTCTTCTTAATCCTCTCCAAATCCACATCCTAGGTTTCCATAGCAACAACAACAGCCCCAAAGTTATCTTTTAGCTGCATAACTGGCTTGACAATCGGGTAATCATTAGCAAAGAGGTTGCCTGCAAAAGTAAGAGGAAGTTCCTTTTCCAGAATTTGGCCCATAGTCCTCAAAAATATTTTCTTCCCGCTTCCTTCCCCCAAATCCTTCTTTTGCTTGGCAACCGGGGGCTGCAAGGAGGCCTCCCCATATAGGTCATTCTTCACCTTTGGAACCCTACTCAACACAATAACAACCACTTCTTCGCTACAAGTTAAATAACCCTTGCAAGCACATGGTTCCCATTTTGTATGCTTTCCTGTAGCAAGGGAATGTGGACCCCCCTTGAGAGATGCTAGAGAATCAGGAATGAGTTCAACATCCTCCTCTGATTAGACTCTTTTTCCAAGATTAGTTTCCTTTTCTTGACTTTTTTGTTGGAAAGTTCCTCTTTAGAAGTAGTCTCATACTCCTCAGCAGGTGTGGACTATTTACCCTTCAGAGTGACCATAGGTTTAACAACCTCAAAAGTCTTTGCATAATCAGAGATGAGAAGAATTAGCCCAACATGCAAGATGAATTTTTTTGGGATTTTCTTGTGATCCTTAAGACTTGAATCAAGAGAAATTAGAAGATAAAAATAGAAAAAAACCCTCTTCTTGTGTCAGAAGTGATTAAGCAGAATGAAGTGGTATGCATTAATGATTGAAAATTGACCTTCCAATGTAATGTAGCACATTAACTCATCTACAACATCCCCCCATAATGCCTTAAGAGAACTTCTCTGATATCCACCACTCCTTCTAGTCCTCAAATCCTTCTCTTTATCATCTTTGAAAAATATTTTCATAGTGGTCTGCACCTCCTTCTTATCCCTGAAGACTTTCATGTCATCCATTGTTAGACTAGTAATAGTAGCAATAAATTCTTCATTAACCTCAAATTTTGTCCCATAAAGCTTAAGCACTCTGTCATTCTATCATTTAACAAAAAGCCTCATTACCTGAGGATTATTACCATGAAGTTTCTCCAAGTAGGGTGTTAACCCTCCCTTCTCTAGCACCTACCAAACCTCCTTCCTCTTCCTAGTAGCTTCACATGAGGAGGGTTCAATGTGATTTCTTTCTCCACCCATCTCGCCACAATGAGTAGAAGTAACCAACTCGAGGGCTCCAAACACATAACAAAGAAAAATCTAGAAAAAAATACCACCTAGAATCTGTGTGAGGCCAGAATTGGAGTAGGGGATAATAATGACCATAGAGTTTCATTTCCTATGACACCCAGCTCCTGTACCAATCGCTTGATTCAAACATTGCACACCATCCTTTCTCATAACAATTAGCCACGTGAGGAAAGGAAAGCAAACCGCCAACCATAATAAGATCAAATTAAAATCAACAATCATGGTTCATCATAGCAATAACCTCTATAGGAAGAGGTTCATTCATACCCCACTCCCTAAACTCTTTAACACCAATGTTAGCGAAAATTTATGCTAGCCCATTACCTTCTCTTAAGATGTGTGACATGTTATACTCATCAAACTATTTCAAATATCTATCAAGTCTCTTATCAAAGACTTAATAGTCCAAGAGGGGGGCATGCAATTTTTCAAATTATTTATGATACTCAGAGAGTCCCCCTCCAACCACACTTTCCTATAACCTTTGGTTTGAGCCAATTTAAGACCATGATAGGCTAGGACCACTTGTATTCTTATTTGTAATATTATATTATTATTTAATGTGTGAGAGGCATGTGATAATAATTTAATATTGGGGAAATATTTAAAAAAATGAAAACTTAGTATCCAATATTAAATAAGGGATTAGTGGTTTTATATTCACATGGTTTTATGGTACATGGTTTTATCTTACCACTTGGTTGTATTTATCTGACCTTGAGTCTATAAAAGGGAGCACATGTTTAGTTGTTAAGGTTGGCTAGGTGAGTGGGTTGTCTTTATTGAGTCTTTTTGAGGGGTGCATATTTGAAACATGGTATGGGATGTATGGATTCATGCTTGAAACATGAGTATACATTAGAGAGGTTTGACACTTCAGAGGTATTTATTGTTGAATAATAGATGGAGTATGGATTCTTTTGGAGGCTAGCTTTTTCCAACTTGAGATTTTTCCCAGGGTATATCTTGTGTTATCTTGTGTCTTGTCTATTTGATCTATGAATTATGGTTACTTACATGCATGCTTATCTGTCATTGGGTTATGTAGGAAATGGATTAATATTTTGGTTTATGATGCATTTTTTTCTAAAAAGTGGCATCAAAGGTAGAATGGTTGATGGGAGGAGTGAGCTCCCATGTTTTTGGTTATAACCCTTATTTGAGTAGACTTGTGAAAAGCTAAATCCATCAAAATACATGTTAGATATGAGGCATTACAAGATATGGAACACATGTTGTAGATGTTTGTTTGTAGATTCGGGTTTCTGGTTTGCCAGGGTTTGTTGGGTTTATTGTAGATCTAAAGCTTGAAGTTTTTGGGTCAAAAGGGTTTTCTTGGATTAAGTTTTCATATGAGGGTTTTGTAGAGGAAATTTTGTAGATGATCTCTTGACCAAAAAATACCTCACCATTGGATCTAGGATGGCTGAGAGATGAAAAATGACATAAAAATTTGTTGAAATGAACAAGACAACTAAGAGGGGGGGTGAATTAGTTGTAGCAAATTAAACCTTCAAAACCCTCAATAGTAATCAAATCAATAATCATACATTGAGTCCTTATTTTTTTAGATTGACTAAACATGAAATGGAAATAACATAAACTAAAATCACAACACCATACACATGAGAACACCAAATTTACATGGAAAATCCAATGAGGGAAAAAAATGATGAGGATTAGCTCAATATATAAGTAATAGAAAAACTAGTACAAAGGGTCTCATTGCTAGAATATGACACATTATCCAAAAAGGCTCATAGCCAGGGCTAACTACCACAAAAATAATACAAGAAGATAGAAGAATAATGTTACATAGAGAAACACTTCTCAATACAACAAAGATTCCACCACAATTTCTCACACACTTTCATAGTCTCACCTAAAAGATATTAGATACTTTCAGCTCACTACCTTTAGGAATGTTAACATGTAATTCACACTGCTCTGCTCAAATTCACATCACATACACTTCACTCACAACAATCTCACATCTATATTGCTTCTTACTCTTTCACACACCCTCTTGCATCAGCACCATACATATTTATATCAACCTCTACTTCAAAACTTTCTCCAATGTCGGCCACTAACCATTATACATTCAAATTTGAAATAGGTCAGCACCCAAACATTCCCACAATGGATAGGAATGGAAGGTGACCTACATAAATCCTTAATTAGGACCCAAATAGATCCCAACACACATCAACATGCTTTTATAGGCCTCAAATGTAGTGTTAAACACAAGGTCAACAAATACTCTATTGCAAGTATGAGTAAGTTTGGTGGTGTTGTCATTGATGTCAACACAATACAAATTGTTGTAGGTTGTGCATGTATAGTTGAGATATTGTGAGTACATGGATCTATCTTTATTATGTTGCAGAGATGCTGAAATGATGAGTTACCAAGTGCTTTTGAGAAAATTAATAAATAGTGAACACAAAGCTGTGTGTGTGTTCAAAATGTGCTCTGGATTATGCTCCACATTTCTTATGTGTTGATCCTATGCTTGTGTGGATATGAAGTAGTGTTTATTGGAATCTATTGGTGATATGTACTGGATTGCTACTTCTAGATTGATGCCATGTGTAAGTTGTGTTCCCCAATGTGTGAACCTGTTTGGTAGAGTTGTCTTTTTGTGAATTGGGAGAAATGTTTCTGCTCCATAGTTCTCTGTTGAGTTGGTTCTGGTCTTATGGATCTAATAGAATGCTTGTTAAGGTTATATCTCTATTCTAGAAAATGTGTTCATAGTTTTGTGCTTCTGAAGATGAGTTCTAGAGCTCATGTGTGTTCTAGTTAGACTAGTGAGAAGTTTTCTGAGTTTGAAGTTACTTGCAACTGATGCAGATTAATCTAATGGTATCCAAGATGTGTTTCGGCGTATGATGAAATGTGTTCTGGGATTCACATGTTATCTTCTTGGTATGGAAGTGTGTACTTCAATGTTCATTTGTCTTTTCATTAGGTTTGTACGACCTGGTGTTTACACTTCATACAAAGTATAATTTTTATTTAAGGAAGCATGTGATTGATCCAGTCATTGTTTTGGGACATAGTTAAGTATTGGTGTGGTTCGCTCTCATTCCTTTCCATCGCAGGAATGTTGAGTTGTCGACCCAATTTGAATTTGTAAAATGAAGCATGTAAAGATGACCTTGGAAAAAGTTTCTAAGGTTGAAGATGGTGTAAATGCAAGTCAATATGTGAAGGATTAAATAATACAAACAAAGTAAGCCACAAGAGTGAGAAACATATTTGTGCGAAAGTGTATTGAGGCAGTAGTACTTTAATGTGTTAGATTCCTGAAGGCAATGAGCTGATGGTTTCTACAATCTCTTGATCAAGGCTATGGATGTGTGCAATTTGCAGTGGTAGATATTTTTGTTATCTTTTGTATCTGTAGGTAGTGAGCCTCCTTTTGGACAGTGAGTCTTATCTATAGGCAATGGGCCTTTATATTTGGATAGTGAGTCCTTTTGGGTAGTGAGCCCTTGGCAATGAGCCTCTTGTATTTGGTTTTGCAATTACTTTATATTATGAGCTAATCCTCACCGTAGTTGGGGGTAAAAGCACAAAGCTATGTCATACTTTATAAAGGAAATGACCAACACTGATCCAATTTTTCTACTTGAATCACTAAAAAGTGGCATATACGTTATGACTTTTGAAATGATGTAAACTAGTAAAATATGTATTTTTAAGTATATTTTGTGTTTTTATTTTTTTTAAAAATAAAAAAATATTTTAAACTAACTTTTAATAAATTAAAACTATAATGTAGTTGCTGATAAAATGCTAAAAATTGAAGTTGCATGGGACGTCAAACTTTTTATAGTAATTTTTTTTTCTTTCAATTTTTTTTTGTGTGTTTATAACTTGAAATTTTAGTGCATGGATATATTTTTTTTCCAATTTTGATAAATATATATTTTTAAATAAATATTAAAATGTGCATGAATAAAAAAATAACTATTTTCATCAGACGTCAACTTTCATATTAAATATTTATCTAAAATGGAAAAAAATTATACCATCTTAAAATAGATTCTTTTATCTAGTGCATCATATTTTTTTCAATTTTTTTAATACTTTTTGGTATTTTTCCTTGGCATAGTAGTCAACCTAATATTTTGTGTTGGTAACCTACTTTTAGTAAAAATTAAAAATAAAAATAAAAAATAATTAAACTATTAAAATAAATATATTTTTGAAAACTACACTTATGGATCTACAAAAGGGTATTTTTATATTTTTTTTAAAATGTTATTTACATTAGCAGGAGTTATTGAAACTTCAAGTTTTTCAAATTTTTTTTTTGGTAAATTGGACTCAAAGTGGCGCTCCATATATTTTTAGCCAACAATTTTAGTTGAAAAAGTTGGTTGAAAGTGTGACATAGCTTTGTGCTTTTACCCTTTGGTTTTTCACATAAATTTGTGTTCATTGTGTAAATATTTCTTTCTTTTATCTGCATTTCATGTTCATACTTAATAACATAATTGAGTGGTTGTGAAGTTGATAAGTGTGTGAAGTTTTGTGCTTGAATTTGGTGACAACTAATTCACCCCCCTCTTAGTTGTCTTGCGCCTTTCAACATACTCATGTAAAACACCATAACATTAATTAAACTCTTCCTTAGATCAAGCCAAAAGTTTCAGACAACATAATTTACTTGAACTCAATCTAGAAAAATCCATGAACTACATAAGATTTATCAAACACTTCATTTAAGCTTGCATCAACAAATACTTTAACTCAGGACAATTGATGACCCTTGTTTTCATATTGGTAAATGGAACTCACACTTGTACTGTACCAAATCAAGTAAAAACCTGATCACAAAAAGATAAAAGAATTATAAGAAAATTCCCAAATTTACACAACCTGAATCCAATTTGTGGAGAAACATGGAGCAAATACATTTCTCCTAGACAACAAAAAACATCACTAAACAACTGGTTCACACACTAGTGAAAGTATCTCACACTGTACAATGATCTAGAAAACCAAATTATAAATATAGAAACCTTTAAAAATCTTGAATAACCCACCATAACTGCACAAGCATAACATCAACATAGAAAGAATGCAGAGTACACTATGAAAATTTGCACAACATAGTTTAATTTGTTTATTAAATTTTCTCAAAAGAACTTAGAAACCAAGTACTAGAACCATCATCTCAGCTCATTACTTCATTCCAACTCATCTTAAAAATTTGCAACAAAAGATAGCTCCATGTACTCACAACACTTCCTCAAGGTCTCAACTACACATGCACAACTTGTTTTCCTGTTTTCACGGCTTTCTCAACATCCCAACATCTTCATCCCATAGTTGACATCAATGAAAAAACCATCATTCTTGCAATAATATCCCCCTTTGTCATTGATGACAACAAAATATGTGAAAATCCACCAAAGACCTCACAACAATTCTGAACACTCTCTTTCTTTTTTCATGATCTTGTCCCCTTGAGTGGGTATGTTCTACATGATTCTCTCTCCCTGAGTAAATAATTTTTTTTCACATGATCCTCTCTCCCCCTTAGACATCAATGGAAAAGGATAAAATGTTTTGCATTGTTCTCCCTCTTTGACACTAAACCAAAATTACCTACTGGGTATGTGCGGGATCATCATGGAGAAAATAGGCCCTTAAGTGGCAAAAAATTCAAAAAAAAAAGAGTTAGGCAACTTGATGTAAATTTTTGAATAAGTTATCTATATTATTTCAAAATATGTAAGAATAGAATCTGTAGCAAATTGAATGTAGTTTCTAAACTACTAGGTTTATTTATTTATTTTAAATCTATTTCAAGGTGAAAATTTGAAATTCCAATGTAGTAGTACTTAAATTTTAGGGAAAAAATAAGAAGTAGGTGTCTGCTTTGACCACCGAACCATAATAAAATGATAACATTTTTTTATAATATTTTAGATATAAGTAGAGAACTCATGTCCCGATGTGATGCATATATTTTTAAAATTTTTTCCAAGTAAATAATTAATTATGATTTTTTATTACAACTTTTAAAAATATAAAACTCATATGTGTGACCACCTTAACTTGGTCAAAAATTCATGATTTTTTATTTTTTTAATCCTATAGTATGTGAAGCATATAATGTGTCGCATGTTTTGGATTCAAAAATTGTGGTACTATTTGAAAAATATAGATTTTTTTCAATCAACCTATCAATTAAGACTTTAGTTGTAATTCAAATAGAAAATGAATAATAATTATTTATTAAATTCAAAGTAAAGTATAATTTATATTGGTGGAAAGTTGAGAATCTCCTTTAGAAACCCTTTTCGTTTCATCAATTTTGGGTAAAAAAAATAAAAAATCAGCCACATACCCTACATATACCCACCATATCACCACTTTTTGGCCCATCATGATCTTGCACATACCCTACTCTAAATATACCCCCTTAATAGTACACCCAACTAAGTAAAAAACACAATGACAACACATGATACTACCTACTCCGCCTGAGAGATAGCCACCAACATCAATCCAGAAAAGAGATAGATCCATAGATCAACAAGACTAATGTACCTCTATATGCATCTAGTTCAAGAAAGGAGGGGCAATAACCCCCAACCTCTCCTTAAGATACTCAAAAGTACCCTTAGGAAGAGCCTTAGTAAATATGTCAACAATCTGACCCTTTGTAGGAACATACTCAAGCTTCACTTCATTCTCCATAACCTTTCTCTCAAAAAGTGATATCTGATAGATATATGATTTGTCCTTGAATGCATAATTAGATTCTTAGAAATTTTTATTGCACTTGTATTATCATAGAAGATAGATATAGGTTCTTCAAATACAATTCTGATATCCTTCAATGTTTTTCTCACCCATAATACATGTGTACAACATGATGCTACTACAATATACTCAACCTTTGTAGTGGATAAAGAAATTGAATCTTGTTTCTTGCTTATCCATGACACCAATCTACATCCAAGAAAGAATGCATCACCACTTGTACTTTTCATTTCATCAACACAACCAACCCAATCTACATCTATATAAGTATTCAAAGTGAAATCAGTATCCTTATGAACCAACAATTTTGAGGGATGTTCTATAAGCTTCTCTTGCACTCTTAGGATCTTTCACCTAAAAGGAGAGAGATAGAACACCAACACCAAAATTGAAGTGGTTCACTCAAATAGAAGATTGTATGATGTAATTAATCCTAAATGCAATGTTGTAAATGCAACTAAATAATGTAATTGATTGATTATGAATGCAAACCTAATGTAAAATGAAATCTTTGAAAACATAGTGAGATTTGCAAAAAGCTTAAAAAGATGAACAAAAATGCAAATGAAATTAAATAGAAAGCTATTTTTTAGAATGTGTACCCTTGTAAAGCTGAAGATGACTAGAAAGCACTCTAAAAATCTAATAAATCTAACTTTTATTCTGACTAAGACTCATTCGCCACCCTAGGCGAATTAGTCCAAAGACAAGGTTTTCTGTACAAAAACTAGTTTCTGTAAATTGGGTATCAAGATCTACATCTAACTTTGAAAGTCACCTCAGGAGGGACTCATTCACCATCCATGGTGAATCGGTCCACTTTCAGATTTCTGCAAATTTAGATCTTTGTTCTACACTTTGACACTTAAAACTTGTTTTCTAATGGGGGGTTTGCCTTGTCAAACCCCTAGTTGGGTAATCAAACCTTAAATGGAAAAAAATCTACATAAAACCCTAGCCTTAAGTGTCTTAAAGACTAGAAAAGTCTGAAGTATGATAAAACGCTATTCTATTGTGCTAGAACAAGATTATGCAAATGTGGTTTGAATGATGCAAGACTTCAACCCTAGAAATCTTACAACACATCAAAAATGGATACAAAAGACATGCAAATGGAATGTAAATGAAACACAAACCTTAATTTGAAGATAGAGAGAAAATGGAAAATGGAATCACTTTGAAAACAAGTCTTTAGGTGTGATTTGATGGCTAGTTCCATCTCCTCAACCTAGATTTCTCCATGATTCACTATACACATCCATCATCAACTCTTTGCAATGTTGAACCTTGAATGAAGAGTGAGCTCCAAGATCTACAAAAACCCTAGTTTGATGCCCTAAATCTTCAACTTTGCTAATGAAACTTATTGTGGAAGACTTGACTTTAAAATTTGTTTTGTAAAAATGATTAAAAGATGTGAAAAATGACCTAAAATGAGTATTTATAAGCATCCACACCTAATTTTCCCATTATTTAGACCTTAGAGGCTAATCCCCACTGAAAAATTAAGTTGAAATAATTGAATTCCTGCTCAAGCTTGAAATTTCCCTCAAAAGGGACTCATTCACCACCCTTGGTGAATGGGTCCCACAAGAGGGAACTCATTCACCCAAGGTGGAAAATGGGTCCCACTAGTGGTTTTTGAAGGTGGGTTTTCAGGATGTGAATGAATTAAGTGTTTTTTTGTTGGGATTTAAGTGATTTCTCAAGTGAAACGAGCCTCTAGATAAAAAATAATGGGTCTTAGGGGCCTATAAATGTTGTTTTGAAGGATGAATAATGTAGGGGTACTCAAAAGTGGGTCCAATTAAGCATGAAATTGTATCTTTTCTTAAGAGTGTCTAATTTTCTATGCAACATTTATCCCCCACTTTAGCACCCATATGACTCTACATGCACATGTAAGCTAAAGGACTCTAAATAGTGCACTTTATTGCATAAAAGGATACTCATTCAAAAGATGGTAGAACAAAGCCCCCAGTGTAGTTATCTATAAAACCACAACATTAGGAACCGCATCCTACAACACACATTTGTTAATTGTCCAATAATCCTTTTATCTAACTTCTAGGAATCCGATTTGAGGGTAGATGTATGCCTCCCTTGATTCTACTTGCTTTACGTAGGTGGAATCAAGGTAGCAATCTAGCCACATCAAATGAGGAACATCATACCATAGGGAATTTCTATGTACCATTCCACATAATGATAGATGATTGATGATGTCGGGTGCATAATCACAATTCCAACACATCAAATGATGTTGAAAATGAAGTTCCCTAGCTCTCATTATGTTGTTTTAAAGAAAATATATGTTATGAACTCTTAATATAAAAATAATTCTAATTTAATGCATAAGATTAAAAGTGATGAAAATAGGTGAAAAGAGGGAAAATAAATTAATTTATCACTTACTATTGTGTTTTACCTTCGCATAGCTTGAGAGTGATGAGTGAGAGGAGAATATGTCAAGTAGACGGGATTACACACCTTTGCGACTGGATAAGCTTCAAGAGCAAGGTATGTGCAAGATCATCATGGAGAAAACAAGCCCTTAAGTGGCGATGAAAATTCAAAAAAATCAAAGTTAGGCAACTTGACCTAAAAATTTGAATAAGTTATCTATATTATTTCAAAAATATGTAAGAATAGAATCTGTAGCAAATTGAATGTAGTTTCTAAGCTACTAGGTTTATTTTAAAAAAAAATCTATTTGGTGAAAATTTGAAATTT
This sequence comes from Sequoia sempervirens, assembly GCA_007258455.2. Taxonomy (NCBI): domain Eukaryota; kingdom Viridiplantae; phylum Streptophyta; class Pinopsida; order Cupressales; family Cupressaceae; genus Sequoia; species Sequoia sempervirens. Next base: position 19,159 of record VDFB02342253.1, read on the forward strand.
CAATGCAGTAGTACTTCAATTTCAGGGAAAAAATAAGTAGTGTCTATGTGACCACCCTAACCACAATAAAATGATAATATTTTTTTATAAGATTTTAGATATAAGAAGAGGACTCATGTCTCGATCTGATGCATATTTTTTTGTATTGTTTTTCCAAGTAAATAATTAATTATAAATTTTTTATTACAACTTTAAAAATATAAAAACTCGCATGTCCTGACCACCTTAACTTGGTCAAACTTCATGAAATTCAATTTTTAATCCTATAGTATAAGCATAGAATGTGACACATGCTTCTGTAGGATCCAAAAAATGTGATACCATTTGAAAGCTATAGTTATTTTTCAATCAACCAAATAATCAATACTTTAGTTGTAATTCAAATAGAAAATGAATAATAATTATTTATTAAATTCAAAGTAAAGCATAATTTATACTGGTGGAAAGCTAAGAATCTCCTTTAAAACCCCTTTTCGTTTCATCAATTTTGGGTAAAAAGAAAAGTCATCAACCACATACCCTATACATACCCTTCATATTACCACATTTTGGCCCATCATGATCTTGCACATACCCAATAGGTGGTGCGTGGTGAGCTGTACCATGAGGTGTGGTGATTCTGCAACTTTCACTTAGTGATTTTGGAATGATTTAATGATTTTTAATGCATGGATAGGTTAATTTAGGATCTTGGAATTTTTTTTTGCAAAGTGTCCCATTTGTTCGCAAAGTGTCCCATTTCTTTGCGAAGCATCCCAAAAGGGGTCTAAAGTGTCTAGGTCCTTTAAGAAAGCACACTAGATAAACTTTACCACACTTTCATGATGAATAGTGTAAAAATTAAAGATATTAGATGAGCTTTTAGACCATATTGTTATGATTTTGATAAGTTCCAACCCAATCATGACAATAGCTATGAGGGAGACATATTAGCTTTCTTAGAGATTTAGCCCCAACACTATTGGCAGTAGAGACAAAGCATCTATTGGGCATATCTGATGCCACCTATGAGATACCATGAAACCATGTTGATGGCCCTATGTGAGCACTAGGATGCCGATAGTTGTACATTTCATCTCTAACCAGGGAGATGACCATTACCCTAGAGGATGTACATCGGATTCTCTGAGTTCCTATTCAAGGAGAGTGGGCATATTTTTGAGGGGATTGGTAATTCTACGAGAAGAAGGCAGACACGCAGTATTGCTTGGGTGGACCTATTCATGATGAGCATGTGAGAGTGTGAATCAAGCTTCCCATGCTTCTATATTCATGAGCCCCAATTGTTAGATGGATTATGATGCATACAATGGATCTTGTTCTCAATCCTGATGGATGAGTGAGACACTTGGATGGAGAATTGGTACACTTGATTCGTGGGATGTATGAGCACAAGGCAGTCTATGCTTGGGGATGTTGCATCCTAGCACACCTTTATAATGATCTTAGTTGATTTGTGTTTTGAGAGATTGATAGTATGGTGCACTACATGCTTTTGTAGGTGTGGTTCCTTGAGCATATTACATGCACCAGGCTTGTCAGGTTCCCTTGTGCTATAGCTTTAGGATATCCATGAGCATTCGACTATCCTATATGATGCTTGTGGAAGTACAAAGATCTACATTTTTGGAGGGTGAGATTTGACCGGTTGGAGGAGGATGAGATCCTTTGGAGACCTTATCTACTCACACTACATTGGATAGATCCCATAGGACAGCTGAAGAGGATGCAAATGGATAGATTTTTAGCTAGACATCATGACTATGTTGTACGGCCATTCTATTATGGGTGAGTCATGTGCCAGTTTGGGAAGGTGCAGACACCACCTAGGGCATGCCCCTTCAATAGGTGATCAGTGAAGAGTGTCTAGAGGTCAGGTGATACCATTCAACTCACTATAGATCATGTTCACAAGAGTGACTCTAATGATTCAGATCACGATCAACCACCAGTCACCAACATAGATGATGTTGGTAGCATAGATGAGCACGAGGAGTGGTGGTCAGTGACACGACCAATTCCTATATTTCCCATGGATGTCCCTATAGGTGATGCAGGACTAGTAGCAGATGAGGGAGACAAGCCAAAGGACAGGGCTAAAGATGTACAATACAAGCCAATAGATATATTTAATGATGTTATCAATGACGAGTATGAGTCATAGGCTGACCCTGACTATGAGGACTAGGATGGAGGGGAGGAGGATGAGGATGAGGAGGATTATGAGGAGGATGATTATTTCAAGGAGGAGCCACCCCTTAGTGAGGGTGATGAGGTAGTGACCAAGGATCAGTTCACGAGCATGGAGAGGCTTCTCACACTCATAGGAACAAATCATGTGTAGTAGCTACAACAAAAATTAGTGCCCATAGTTAGAGAGAGGCTAGCACATCCTCCATGCCCCACAAAGAGAATTAGGTTGATATCCCTCACTCTACTAGAGACATAGGTGATGATATTTGATTATTATGCATGTATGTTGAGTGTTTTGTACTTTATATGTATATATCATGATGATGTTTATTGATTGTGTACATTTTCTATCTTCTAGGAGTGATGAGAGACTAGCAAGGGTTATATC
>VDFB02342254.1:0-13630 GCA_007258455.2 Sequoia sempervirens
GATATTGAAAAGTTCTTGATGTCTTAAATTGATTTTCTTAATGATACATATTTCCAAAATATGACATTATGTTTCTATGTTTTTATGAGTACCCTTTGCCACTTATAAGAATTGTACTTTACATCTCTCACAAATTAGAAATATCATGTTTTGGAAATATGTACAATTCCTAATTGAAACAATACAAACAATATGGTGCAGGCATTTGAGCAGTGGGTGTGGGTGTGCAACCTGTGAGGGGTCATGACCTGCATGTTTTTTCTTCTTTGTGCATGGGACTGGGGAGGTGTGTATTTGTTTCTCTTGGCACTAGGTTTTAATCTAGATGCCTTTGTCTTGGAGCAGGTTGTTTGGAGTTAGTTGTGTGGGGTTTTTTGGTAGAGGGGTTTGCTAGGTTGGGGTGTTGTTTGTGTATGATGGGGGTTTTTTAATGGTGGAGTTTTTCTCTTTTTAATTTTTCTTCTTCTTTTGTGTGGTGGATGTGTTTGATGATGGATGCAATTGTAGGTAATTTGAATATGTCTTTTTGTGGAAGTATTATCGGGGTCTTATTCACCCCATCTATGCATGCTAAGGTTCTAAATTTTTTAAACATTGTCTCAAATGGTGTTGGCTCATCGCAAGTTGGTGGGTCTCGTGCCCCAAAATTGAATGGTTATTTAGTTAAGAGTGTGTATCATCTGGTCCTTGTGATTTGAAACTAGACTCTATTGAGGAGGACATTTCCTATCTATTTAACCATGCTTTAATTTGTAAGTTTATGGGGATCAAATTCTCTCTTTCATTTCTTGAGTCTTGGGTTCATCACACTTGGAATCCAAAAGGAGATGTGGAGTTTATATAAGCAACCAACAATTATTTTATGGTTGTGTTCTCTTGTTTGGCAGATCAAAATAGGGATTTTGAAGGCAAACCCTATTTTTATAATTAGGTGGGGTTATTTATTAAACCTTGACACATCAGATTTAACCCAGGTAAGGAGCTTCCTTCTAGGGTATCGGTTTGGGTGAGGCTTCCATGGCTTTCTCTAGAGTTTTGGGGGAATGATATTTTACACATGATTTCTCTCATGTTGGGTAAGCTTGTGGAACCATCACAATAGACTCTAGAGAAAAAGGTAATCTCCCTTGCCCACATTCGTGTTTAGATTGATTTAAATAACCCATTACTAGATGTTTTGGAAATTTAAGTTGGGTCCACATCATGGGTTCAACAGCTTGATTATGATACTTTTCTCTTTTGATTTAAAATTTGTCATGAATATGGGCACTTGCAAAAGAAGTGTCCTAAGCTCAGCACTTCAGGATTGGCCTCTAGAGGGGATTCAACTAATAGATCTCCTCACCCTAATCCATCAAAGGTTAAAGGGAAAGCCCCTATGTCTCATGGTGGGATTGATAAGGTGGGTTTTATTCTAGTAAATTCACACAATGAGGGAAGATGCTTGAAGAGGACCCTTAAGGATAGGCAAGATGATGCCACTTTTAACCAATTTGATGCCTTGTAATATTTTGACTAACAAATGGAGTTTCCATATGACTTTAAATGATAATTCTTTCTTGAAGGAGGATAAATTGGCTTCCAAAGAGGTTGGGAGTGGTAATAATCCAGTGGGGATGGGTACCAATGCTTTGATAGATTTTGTTCATGTCTCAGAGTCTCCTAGTTTATCAATTATTCTAGTTGAAAATGAGGTGGATGTTGGTCCATCCATGGGTTGGTTGGGTTTGCAACTGATGGTCTTCCAAGATAGGGAGGAAGAAAGGTCAAAGATAAGATCAAGTTAATGGGTGAGAATTTGGTGGATTCAAGTTTAGTCAAAAATTTTGACACTCATTTTTCAAACCACCAAAAATGATAAGAAAAATATTTCCCCTCTGTGGTGGATTTCAGGTAGGCACTCGTTGTCCATGGTTGCTTCAAGCTTTGACTCTAGAAAACTTTTTTTGTTCTCTGATGTCTACGATCTAATTGATTTGGCTAGTAAATTTTGCATGTGGGATCATATAAGGTATGTGTGATACCTTTCTCCTTTGGTTCCTTGGGTTGTGGCTAGATATTTTAATGCTATTCTCAATCTTGATGAAAAGAGGGGTGGGTTGGATTGGTCAGAATCTTTTTCGTCAATGTTTAGAGATAATATACCCTTGTTGAACTTGATTGATATAAATCCTTTTAATGGTACGTCCACTTGGAGTAACAAGAGATGTGGGGTGAATTTATCTCTGAGAGGTTGGATAGGTTCTTAGTTTCTAGTTTTTGGATTGGCAATTAGTGGATATTCTCCAATTCAAAAATTCTTGATTGGAGGGGTTTGGATCACTGACCTATAAAATTTCTAGCACATGGGAGGGATAGTGGTAAGAATCCCTCTTTCAAATTCTAGCTAATGTGGTTGTGTGAGCCTTCTATGTAGGACCTTATGAAATATTGGTGGTTTAGAGGTTTTCCTCTACATGGGACAACAATGTATACCTTCATCAAGGGGCTTCAATTTGTGAAATTTCAGCTAGAGAAGTGGAATAATGAATGTTTTAGGAATGTCTTTAAGGAGAAATCAACATCATAGAATCATTTGGATTTCATCTCTAGGTAGAACATAGGTTATGGGATTACCCAGGAGTCCCTTAAAGATGAAGCGAAAGCTTTGAAGATGTTATTTGAATGGGAACCATAGGAAGAATTGTTTTGGAAACAAAATTCAATAATTGGTTGGCTTTAGGTGGGAGATAGGAATACAGTCTTCTTCTATAATTCTGTCAAATCTAGGGGACATGGAAATTTAATTTCTTCAATTGCTTCCTCTCAATGTGTTTAGTTATCCTCTTTTTAGGATATCTCTTAGGAAGCTACTCGGTATTTCTCTTCCTTATTCACAAAGGAATCTCTCAAGGAAGTGGGGGATGTGAAACAAGTTTTGGCTTGTGTTCCCTCTATTATTCCCTTTGAAGAAAATGTTGTGCTCAATCAGCCTACTTCCCTAAATGAGTTGGAGGAGATTGTTGTCAATATGGAAAAAGGTAAGACCCCTGGTTTGGATGGATTTCCAGATGAATTTTTTAAGAATTTTGGGAGATTATCAAATGGGATCTTCTAAAGGTTGTACGAAATCACAAAATAGTAACCAAATGTTGAAACCATGAATTCTCATTTTCTAGATCTTATCCCCAAGAGAGAAGGTGAAAATTCCCTTGATCTTTTAGGCCAATTTCCCTCTATAATTTAATTTATAAGATCATCTCTAAGCTAAATGTTGAGAGATTGAAGCCTTGGTTAGTCAAAGTTATCTCAGAGGAGCAGGGGGTTTTGTGGCTAGTAGACATATCTAGGATGGTGTTGTTATTGTTGCAAAGGCTATTCATTCCATGGAGGTATTCAAAGAGAAAGCCATGCTCGTCAAATCAGACATGGCTAAGGCTTATGACCGATTTAACTGGTCCTTTCTTCACAAGTTTCTCTTTGCTTTTGGGTTTGTTGAGGGATGGATCAATTGGGTGATGATTTGTGTCACATTAGCTTCTTACTTTATGCTAATTAATGGTGTGCATACATCTTTGTTTGGTGCATCTAGGGGTCTTTGTCAAGGTGACCCCTTGTCTTATCTTTTTTATTATTATGGTTGAAGGTTTGGGAAGACATATAAAACCCCATTTGAGTCAAGGGATTATTCAAGGTTAGAATTGGGGTGAAAGCTTGCATCCTCAGCCTCACGTAGAATTTGTGGATGATACTACACTCTTGGGTGTTGCCAAAATCAAGGAAGTGAGCAACTTTATACGAGTTCTTGATATTTATCTTGCAACTTATGGTCAGTGGATTAATGAAGGGAAGTCCTCTATCTTCTTCTTCAACACTCCTCTCATTAAATCTAGGATTGCTCATATTTTGATATTTCAAATAAGTAATCTCCCTTTTGTGTATTTGGGAGTTCCCCCTTATGTGGCCCCTCTACCAAGAGGTACCTGACATTGTGTTCTTTATAAGTTTAAGGGCTATGCCAATCATTATACTTGCAGGTGGTTATCCTTTGATGGGAGGGATATGCTACTAAAATTTGTGGTTGAAGTGCTTCCTATCTACAGGTGTATGGTTAAAGTTGCACTTGTAGGCTTTATTAGAGAGCTAGATGCTCTCTCTAGAAAATTCTTATGGGCATGCAAATTGTATTCCAAGAAATGGAGTGTGGTTAAGTGGGATTATGTCTATAGGCCTCTTCAGTAGAGTGGTCTAGGTCAACATCAGGATGTTATTATCAGTCAAGCTTTGGTTGCCAAGCTTTATTGGAGATGGTGTACACTAATAAAGAGCATCGTTGGGCCAAAATCCTCAATACCAAAATTTGAGGGGAATTGTGACTGAGGATGTTTCTAGATGCTCCTTGGATGGTAAGGGGTCTATGATATGGGACATGCTTAAAAGAGGTGCTAGCTTAATCAAGTAGGGTGTGTTCTAGATTTGTCACAAGGGCGACGATGCTCTTTTTTTACTTGATTTTTGGGATGGTCATCCCCTAATCATGACCACCTATGCTCATTTATATAATATTAACTTGTGGTTTAGAGAGGTAGGATGGTTGAAGATGAGTGATTTCAAGACTATAAAACATTTGGGTCAGGTAAAGGTGCTTGAGTGGAAAGAGTGCCACTTGTGGCCCCTAGGGGCTTTGAAGCGATGGTGTTGAGTTGTCTTAGATTTAAGCTAGTAGGGATTGTAACACTTTGAAAATGAAGGGTATCCTAGCATGGCCTCCTAATCCAAAAGGGACTTACTCGATGGCAGTTGGGTATCAAGAACTGGATAGAAGGAAATATGGGGAGGATGAAGTCCCTTGGTGGAAGCGTGTTTGGAATATGTTTGTTTGGCCTAAGTGTAACATTTTCCTTTGGTTAGTTTCTTGCAATAGGTGTATTACTTGGGATAATCTTCTAAAGCAAGGATTTCAAGGTCCCTTAATTTTTTTCTTTGTGGTAGTAGCGAAGAGTCTTCACCACATTTGTTCTTCCAATGTGCCTTCTCTAGATCTATCTAGCATTTTTCATGAGGCGGTGTTGAGACACTCTTGTGTGCATACTCTATCCCTCACTAATTTTTAAAGGACCTTGGGGAGGCCCCCTTCTCAATCTTTCCCTCTCCAAATGGCGTGGAATGTTGGGCCTTCATGTATTCTTTGGCAGATTTGGTTGGAGAGGAATTGTAGGATTTTTCAAGATGTTTCAAGAGACTATTTCAGCTAAATGTGAGGTAGGGGCCCCTCTAGATGTTGGGGAGGTTGATGCAGGGATTTGGTATTAATGGATTGAGCTCAAGGACTTGCTCAAAAGGGAGGAGACACCCCAACAAGAAAATATACATAGAAGACAGGTGGTCCTTGCCTCTTGTTGGGATCTTGAAAATTAACACTAATGGTTCTTCTAGGGGTAATTCAGGCTATGTTGGTTTTGGAGGAGTGGGGAGAGATAGCTCTAGGGTTGTCATTTTCTTCTTCTCCATGTATTAAGACCACTAGACTAATAATCTTGTGGAGGATCTTGCTATTCTTTTTGCTATGGAAAAGGCATGTGCTCTTGGCTAGCAAAAGGTTATTTGTGAATCAGATTCTCAAATCTTGATGAATTTGTTGAACAAGCATTGTTTTGATGGGGTGAATAGGAAATTGATTTTGATTGTGCAGTAGATTCATCAGTTAAGCACTTCATTAGAGATGGAAATGTTGTTGATTATTTATCTAAATGGGTTTTAGAGTTTAGGGGCGATTGGAAGGTTGATGATTAGGAGCATCTTCCCAATGATTGTACCCAAAAATTGAAGATGTTAATTCATGAGGATATTCATGGTCCTTGAACAGGTTCCTAATTTCCTGGTTTTGAGGACTTGTTGTTCTTTAGTTTGTGTTGGTTGGATGCCCTTTGGATGATGTTTGTTTCTAATCTTGCTCCTTGTATTCTTGGATCTTTTTTTATTGAATAAAATTTTACCACTTTTTTAAAATATGTACAATTTCTAGAAGTGGCAAAGAGTACTCATCAAAACCTTAAAGTATTCACTTTTCTCTTTTACAATTGTAAGTAACTAGTATATGTATCTTAAATTCATCTTATCTAAAAGATACCAAGAGATATTTCTATTTATGTTCCCATATTAAATTTTTTATTTAGGATGGATAATCACCTTGAGAGATAGACATATTTAAGTTAATAAAAAAACACAAAACTATCTTTTTTTTATTAAAGAGTTACTTTATTTTTACTTTAATGTTATTTTATTTAAAATAAATATTTAAAAAGATTGGTGTCTTTATTATGTTGGGAGTTATTCTAATAATGAAAATAAAAAGGTGAGGAGAAATTACATTAATGTATTAACAAAAACCCTTAAAATTTACCTTAAATTTGGCATATTTGTACATATCAATATATATATATATATATTGTATAGACTGTAGGAATTGGGTAGCACAACCCCCTATAAACTACAGTGCACCTAGTAAACTTTTTAAAGTTATCGGCGGCACTAGTGCAACACACCCTCTGGTACCATGGGGGTGGGGGAGACTAGACCTCATGACCAACCTCCTACAACAGGAAATATTTAGCCAATCGAGCTAGGGCCCCAACCTTGTACATATCAAAATATTATCATTTAATAATAAATATGAATCCCCCTTAATAAGGATAGAAGAGATGATTCTTCAATGCTTAGAAAATAAATATAATAGAAACCTCCATCTTCATGATGGTTTAAGATGAATTTTGTGGATTAAAAGACAATCTAAGAGTATTAAGAGCAAGATGTGTTGATAGAAATGAAGATGGTAATCTAATTGGAGTATCTTCAAAAAATCAAAGATGACATCAAAAGTGAATCAAATATAAAAATTATTATTGTTGGTCTATAAATCTATAATATTTACAATTTCAAAAAAGTAAAAATTGAAGATATTTCAATAATATTATTCATAATTTTAAAAATATTTATAACATGGCTTAGGGATTTGATTCTCAAGAGAACGATAATTATAATCTAATGATATATGTCTGCATTCAATACTATACATTTTAATAAACTACTTGCAAATTCAAATTGTAATATTAACAATCTAGAGAAGACATGCAAATGGGTAACAATAATAAGCCACGGATAATTTAAATTTTATCTAGTCTAGACAATAATGAAATAAAAGCATCCAAACTGACAAAATCATAGAAAATTGAATACTATAAAGCAACTAAAATTATTTCAACAAGGCCAAATAAATAGTTAATACAAGTACATTAAAATTACTAAAGATTTTAGCATTCAGTTTTTCCAAGATGTCTTATATCCTTCTCTATGTAAGACTGTTATTCTTGCTTTTATTTTGTATGTCTGCTTTGGCTTTTGTTAAGGTTTCTACTTCTGCTTTTGCTTTGGCTAATGCTTCTACCTCTAATTTGGTTGATTTTTTTTAGACTCCAAGAATCGGTCGGGTATCTCTCCCCCTATAAACTACAGTGTGTTGTAAACCTTTTTTCACTTGACCGGTGGCATTGGTGAAACACACCCTCTAGTACCATGAGTTTGGGGGGATACTAGACCTCGTGACCTCTTTCCTACAATAGGATGCTTTAACCAATTGAGCTAGGCCCTCCACCCCCTAATTCAATTTTTTCTTAGTCTTCTACACTTGTTTCAATTAATGCTAAGGCTTGGGCTAAGCCTTCTACCTCTACTTCACTTGCTTTTAATCCTCCTACCATGGCTAAAGCTTCTACTTCAAATTTGGCTAAGACTTGTACTTCTGCTTTGGCTACTACTAAAACTTCTACCTCTACTTTGGCTACTGCTAAAGCTTCTACCTTGGCTTGGGCTTCAAACTCTACTTCGACTTTGTGAAGATGTACTCATTGGAGACCTTGAAAATGACCTTGAAGATGACAGTGATGGTCATCTTGACTTAGACTTCAAAACTGATCTTCGAATTCGACTATGACTTCTACAACGTCTCTTGCTTCGACTAGGACTACTATACTGAATTCCACTAGGACTTCTACTTCAACCTCCTAAAAATTCATCCTCATCTCCTTTATCTTCTTTAACTCTTATATACGATTACAATTATTGATTCCAAAACTGTGAATCATCAAGCTTCCTTAAAGCATACTTCATATCCTCATAGCAAACGTAGTCGACAATGCCCACCTTGCCACTTCTAGTCCAATACACTTCACTAAAACACATGGCACATATGATCTTTTAAATCTTTCCAAGATGTAGAAGAAGGAAGCCCATAAATAAATACTTTGTATCTTGTAGCAAAGCATCTTGCAGGCAAGTGGGTATCTTTAAATACAGAAGAAGATAAAGAGTAAGACCCATGTCCACCATGAGCAATTTCAGCTCGGAGTGGGTATCCATCAAATTCATAGCCATCGTGGCCTCTTATTGCATCCCTTGCATCTCGACTATCTTTAAAATCTATGAAGCAGTATGCAGGTCGATGTCGAGGTGATTTTAAGTTGATATCTATGATGTGCCCATATTTGTAGAAGAGCTCATCTATTTCACTCTTTTTTAAATCTCCTGGTAGATTACTGACATATACAGTGGTTTTTTATCTTGACATGTTGATCTATTGAGGATTGATTTTGTTTATGTGTGAAGCACAAAATTTGATATTATTATAGTATGAATTTGAAAGCGTTGATCTACCAATAATATAAGTTTTATATGGATCTTCTGGTATAAAGAAACTAGGGATGTGAACTTGTATAGAGGGGGATAAAGTCTGACATGCAATGTTTCAGGGAAGCTACCAATTATTTGGAGAATAATATTGATGGAATAAATAGTTTTTGATTAATGATAAACAAGTTTTGAAGGGACCAAAAACCCTAAACAAAAAAGGAAGTGGCAGTAAAGATAAGACAATTGACTTCCCACCCAAAAACAGCACAAAAAACCAACTGATTAATAAACCATCAACACACCATCAGAATTTTACATCAGCCAAAAACAAAAAAATGGAAAGACAAGACAAATGGCCATTAAAGAAATTCTTTAAGCATTTTTGCAGCCTCCAAATCCTTGGTTTCTAGCCTCTCATGCATTTCCATGATATCTTCAACATCATGAGCAGGATCTTTCTAACCTTTCCTAGTTTTGCTCCTAGTGTGAACACTTGGACTAGAAACCAAATCAGATAAATGCACATCCACACTAGCACCCTCCCCATGATCCAAGTTCACCTAGTTATCAAAAATTCCCTTTTCAGTCAACTCCATAGCCTTCTGATTGAGGAAAACCATCCCCTCATCCAACGCCTCTAGCTTCTCCCTGCTTATGTTGATGATCATATCCAAGTCCCTTTAGAGTTTCATGTTATGTCTTTCTAGCACTACCACTCTCAAACCATAGTCATTCTTCAGAGTAGCCAGCTCATCCACCATACAGCCAACAAGATAATTCAAAGAATGAGAAATCCCATAAATAGATTCCTACTCCTTAAGACTTCGAAGAGTAGAGATGTTGCACCTGGCAATATTATCATGCTTGTTGTGGAGATACTGAATCTCTTGAACAAGCCACATGAGCAGATTGAAAGAAATATTAGCCCCTTATTTAACAAGGCTTGACACTTGAGAAAAGTCCATTGCTCCCCAAAACACACCCCTGCCCTGATATGATCCAACTGGTGGTTCCTCCTCATGGAAATCCTCAAAGCCAAGCTTGGCCTTCCCCCGATCATTAGACTCCAAGACCCAAACAAAATCATCAAGATTAACCACTGAATTCTTTTTATCGGCCAAAAGGGACCCACCACCACCCAACAACTCTCCTTGAATATTTCTTGCCACTTCCTCAATATTAACGTTCACCTCTTTGGCATGACCCTTAGGCTTCTTACCAGTAAAACCCTCACCAACACCCTCATGAATCTTTAGCTTGTGTTTAGCCTGAGGAGCAGCTTTGGAGGAAGATGGCATTACATCACTTGTTGATAGAGTGTAATGCATATCAGTGTCAAATCCATCAAACTAGCCCTCTGACTCATCCTCAACCTCCATAACAACAGACTCCTGAATCTCTTCAATTTTGCATTTCCCACTACCTTAACCCTTCTTCTTCAAAATAGGGGACCGAGGAGTACTAACAATGTAATTAGCCTTTATAAACTCTACAATAAGTAGCTTTAATCCTTCATGAAGAAAGGGATTTCTAGGGTTTTTTCTATGATTCAAAATACCCTCTTCCAGAGACAACAAAGGATAAAAAAAGGAAAGATACCAACTTACCATGGCGAAAGTGGTTGAGTAGAACAAAGTGGTGTCCATAAAGCATTGTAAATCTGCCATCAAGAGTGAAGTAGCACATCAATACCACTGCAACCTCCCCCCATAAGGGTTTGATCTTAGTTCTATCATAGCCTCCACAATCCAAATGAACCATTTTATCCCTTTCCCTATCATGGAGGAAATTATGCCCAGAAAATTATGAAATGTTCTTGTCCCTATAGAATTTTTTGCCTTCCATTAACAAGCTCATAACCTCCGTGATAAGTTCTCCGTTAATGGTGGAATCCTTACCATACAAACTAACCACACGATCATTCCAGGCTTCCACAAAATCCTTAAAAACTAAGGATTTAAAACCCTTTAGTCTCTCCATGTAAGGAGTAATGCCACTTCTCTGTAGAATTTCCCAAACTCTGGCATTAGCTCTAGTATCATCACAAGATAGAAGCTTCGTTCAACACCTATCCCCCCATCATCGAATTACTCGCACAACCAAAACAAGGCAAAGGAAAAAGCCAAAAAATTACACAAAAGGTGTGTGAGGCAATCAAGAGTAGTCTAAAATGTATAGTTGGTATTAATAAATACTATAGTAAATGTATTTAAGGAAAAATCCAAAAAACTACCCAGAAAGTGTGTCAAGGGAATAAATAGTTGGTATCAATAAATACTATAATAAATGTATTTAGTTGTAAATTTGATATAGATATGTTGTGTCAAATGGTTGAAAATTATTTGTTAATTTTTAAAAAAATTAGGAATGATTATACAAATGTCTTGAGATTTATAAAATAATTGTTTGTCATTTTCATAAGCTAGGAATTAATCATGGATCTATTGTGCAAATTTGCATCTAATTTGGATGCTTAAAGAGGATATCAATATCAATTCTATGTGTTTGTCTGCAACTTGTTGTGAATGTCTATATCCATTTTTACATGAAAACTTGGTTGTATAGTCTCAAGTTGTAAAACAAATGTTCTTTCCCTTGGACAAACTCTTAAGGTATTGAGTCAAAGGATTTTGGAAATGATTGAGAACAACAATGAAACATGCAAAAAATGTTCTATATGTTGATGCAAATAGGAAATGTAGAAATAAATGTTTTGACTATGTGAATCAATGTATCTTATATGCTCTTGTCAAATGACTACCAAGATAATCATAATGAACTAGAGTTGGTCTTTAAATAAAAATCCAAAGGACATAAATGAAATGTTTCATACTTTGAGTTGGTGCATAATTAGATTAAATGGAAGGGTTAGGTTGGCATTAAATTTGAAATTGAAAACTAAATTTTAAGCATCAATTCCACAAATCACATAATTTAGGTTACTTGCTCAAATTGTGCATTTGACCTTGCATAAGGAATGAATAAGACTAAGGATTAGGAATAATCATTAAGAGTGGGTGAAAAGGGAATCAAACAAGGTTAAAGTTTGTACCAACTTTCAATAGAAATCACACTTGTGCATTTTTCATTACATTTAAGGAATAAGTCAAAGTGAGCCCAAACACAAGGTAAAAATGCAAGGTATGCAATTTTCAAATTACAATACCACTGAAAAACTCTAGATTTGCATTAACTTATTTTCCTTTTTTTCTTCTATCATCTTTGGAAGTTTCTGTGTATGCTCACTTGAAGAATAGGAGGGCCCTTGTTCTCCATGAGGGCCTTATTTTTCTCATTATGGAGCATGTGTGTGCTCATACTCCTATGAAGTCTATTAAAGCCAAGGAGAAGGTTTCCAGTAAGGACTCTTCTTTGTCTAGCTTGGAAATGAGTGTTGATGGTGATGTTGACTGGAATGCAGAGGAGGATAACATGACAGGGGGTCCTCTTCCCCCTATGGCTTCTTCCTCTAAAAAGCAAAAGAAGGCAATTTTAAGGAAGAAGGGCCCTTCCAAGAAATTAATTTTGCAGAATTCAACTTCCCACTGGCCACCTTTTGATGAGGAAGACATTGTTATTAGTTTTGATGATTCTCATAGTTGTTAGTCCAAGGAGAACACTGAGATCCATGGGGAGGGCTTTGGCACATCTAGTAGTAAGGAGAAGGTTCATTTTGCGGAGGCTAGGGGCAATGTGGATAAGGATAATCAGCACAGGGCTTCTAGAAGGATTGCAAACTTAAAGAAGAAAGGATCAAAAGGTGGCAGTAAGGGAAAGAAGGCTACCTTGAAGTAGGTAAAGGATATGGAAGATTTCATTATTGAAGATTCCCCTACTCTTCCACCCTTTCCCCATGGGGAGGATGATGGGGTCCCTAGCAATGAGGAGGCCTTGGTTGAGAAAAATGTAAGTAAGGAGGTTGGTGTCAATCTTAACCTTGGGAAGCTGGAGCCATTGAAGGCCAATCCTCTTTCTGAGGACTTCTCTTATCTGAATGATGATAATACCTCCATGTTTAAATTGTTGGATATGGCATGATCAGGTGCTACATGCACCTTAAAGCTTGCTAAATGGGTATTGCAGGAGTTTAACAAGGTTAATATCAAGACCAGAGGCTTGAAGGAAAATATAGCAAATCAGTCGAAGGCATCCTCTTTTGATCTTCTTATTGAACGGTTGGTTGATTTGGAGTGTTCCTTTGCTGATTTCAAGACCTAGTGTGAGAGCCACCTTGCTGAGATGGAAGGGAGGATAAAGGAAACAAATGAGGACATCAAGAAATTACTGTAGGTTAGTCATTGTTCAATTAAGAATATGTGGATTCCTTGAAGATGTTGTTTGATAAGATTCTAGTCGGCTAATGGACGATCAGATGTATTTTGTGGAGATGCTCAAGAATGCAAAACCTCTAAGGGTAAGGGGAAGAAGACCGTGAAAGATGAGGCAAGAGGATTGTGCACTCGTGCAAGGGGGAATCTTAGGAAGTCCTTTAAAGATGAAAAGAAAGAACTATTACAACCAAGATATCAAGGTGGCCAACACCTTGAATTGAAATAATTGTTGTGTTTCTGCTATTTTTTTGTTTTTGTTTTTCTACTGCTGGGTCGCTATTTTTTGGCTTTTGGTTTTTTTTAGCTATTGTGTATGCTTTAGTGTTTTTATCTATTCTAGCAGTATTTTACTCTAATGCGATGGAAAGGGATTCGAGTCCCTTCAAAACTTGCTTTTCCTATATAATCAAAACACATGTAAATTAAGTGACTAAGATTTACTTAAAAGTTATTTTTTATTTAATATTTTATTATAGTTTAGATCTACTTAAGAACTACTTTATTTTTATTTATCTAAAAGTTACTTTAATTTCTCCTACAATTATTCAAGAATTTTTATTGTTTTTGGTTGGTAAGAAGAGTTTTGTATTTCTTAAAAAGGAAATTTACATCTTCATTCTAACTTTCATCATAAA
>VDFB02342255.1:0-20375 GCA_007258455.2 Sequoia sempervirens
TGTTGATGATTTATCTTTAGGGGTGAACTTATGAAAAATGTTACATCAACCACACCATCATTAGTAATGTTCCTATTTTTGGCCTAGTATCAAGGTTTTTCACTGGAACTAGATTGTTGGTTATGATCTTTATAGATTTGAATTGTCCCCTTGGAAAAAGGGGCTTGCTCAATATTTAACCCATTATATATGAGTTCCTCAAATGTTGACACACATCACATTCTAAACTGAAAGGCTAGATCAGGAGCTACATTTCCTACTTGATTTATACTTGTTTCTTTTCTGGTATGTGTCATTTACATTTGCTTTCTTTGTTTCTCCATCATTGCAGGATGAAAATTCTTCTCCCTTATTTTTTTTTAGGGTAGAGAGTTCCTCCATACTTATGTTTGCGTCAATGTTGTAGGAAAAGTGAGCTACAAATTGATCTACAATCTCCTAAAATGTTTTGATTCCTAGAGGTAGGTGTGTGAACCACTCTATGACTTGCCCTCCCAAACTTCTTGGGAAGAGGCACATTAGGTATGAATCATTGTATGCTACTTCCATGCATGGCACATATAATTCTTTGATATGTTCCTCTAGATTACCACATCCCTTTTATTTATCAAATTTTGGTATCTCAAAGTTTGGAGGAAATGGTATCATTGTGATGTTTCGATCAAATGGGTAGGGACAAAGATCTTGAACTGCATATGACTTTTTGTTCTTTCCTTCTTGTATATATTGGATTTACACATCAACATTTGAATTTGTGAGGATATGTTTGTTGACGAAGTGTTTGATGGTGAATTGTATGTGTGTTGTAAATTTGGATCTTGGTATGGAGGAATGTTTGCACCATATGAACCCATTTGATTTTGAAGATTGTTTTGATAATTCCCTTGATATTGAGGACCCATTTAAAATTTGGTTTGAGGTAAAGGACCCATTTGATAATTTCCTTGATGTTGAGGACTCATTTAAAAAATTCCTTGGTGTTGAAGATCCATTTGAAAATTGGCTTGAGGTTGAGGAACCATTTGATAATTTCCTTGATGTTGGGGAGACGTGTTGTGAGATCCATATTTATTTTGAGGAACAATGTTTTGTTCCAATGGATTTGATTATTGATAATTGATGTGTGATGATTGTTGAGGATTTTGTTGTGGTACCAACTACTGTTGGGAAATTTATCATTGTTGATCCATTTGTTGTTCTGATTGTAATTATTGCAAAGTGGTGTATTGTTGATGTTGGAGATTTTGTTGATGTTGATTTTGATTTTGTGAAGATGGTTAATTTTGATATTGTGAGATCTAATTTCAATGTTAAGGGTTCAATTGATTTTGAGACCCTTGAAGATGTCGTGACAATTTATTTTGTTGAGGGTTCAACTAATTTTGAGACCCTTGATAATGTTGTGATGTTTGGTGTTGTGATATTTGATTTTGTTGAGGGTTCAATTGACTTTGAGACCATTGATGATGTTGTGATGTTTGATATTGTGACATTTTGTTTTGTTGAGGACCTTGATTTTGGGACAATTGATTTTTTTGATTCACTTGATTTTGAGAACCTTGATTTTGTTGGATTTGACCTTGATGATTTTTGTGTTTGTTGATTACTAGGTAAATTAGTAAGAATGTTTTGAGCATTGAATGTAGGTGGGATGTTGGTATTTGGCATGCCCAAAGATGTGTAACTCCCTAGATTTAGATGATGACCCATTTGGTTTCCTTCTTGATTGGTGAGATTATTTGTTTACATTCTGGTGATCATTGGTTGACTTGATGCATTTGATAAGGATGTATTTGGAATTTTTTTAATGACATTAGGAACCAAAGGTGTACTTTGAGAGGGATGATTCATGGATGATACACTTGACAATGATTTCTCCCTTAGTTTGTTCACATCAAAATTTGTAGGGAGTTTGGCACTTAATTGTGCAAGTTTGAGCATGTATTGAGTGGGGTCTTGACTCATTACCACCCCTATCGCTTTAAGAAACTTTTGGTTTTGTTGCATTTCTAATATTTCATCTTGGGTAAAATGATGAGGATTATTGGAAACATCCTCTATGTGAACCATTTCTTCTTGAGATGGTTGAGGTTGTATGTGAGTGTTTGGTGGAGTTGTGAAACCTCTAGGGTTAAATTCAGGCAATGAGTGAATGCTAGCACTAAAAAGATCTCTTAAATTCTCTAGAATGTTTACAATTATTATTTAAACACCATTGGGAAGCATTTTGGTGAGATATCCAGTTGATTTTAAAATGTTATATTTTAAAGTTATATTTTATTATTGTGACCCCTTGGCCTAGTGAAGCAACTTTAAGTTGTTCTTAAAAAGGGGGACTTTGAGGGGTGGTGCCTCATGAAGATATTTATTTATTTTCTAAAGTTCAAAAAACACATGCTTGAAATGGACGCCTATCTTGGAGGAGTTTATTTTAAATTAAAGTCAAAATTACCTTGAAGGAAAAGGGACGCCATCTTTGGAGAGAAAAGGTGATATTTCAAATTTGAAAAGTTAGGGTTTCTAGAAGCTTCTGGAGAGTCTTCACACAGTTATAAAAGAAGGTCTTGGGTCTTCATTTGGGCATCTGATATCTTGAGTAATGTTATGCTGCCGAAATGGTGTTGGACTGCTTCGAGGAATGAATGCCTCCTAGCTTGGCTCAACTTCATGCTTGTGAGATAGCACCTAGTGGAGAGGTTTGCTTGCTTTTGAGTGATTTTGTAGTGAGTTTGCTTTGTAGCTGTTGTCTCTTCATTGTAATCTTTATATTTGCAAAATAATCAAAAAATCTAGAGTTGTTGGTTTGTGTTGCATATTTGGTTTTTATCTCATAAGTCATTGTGTGATTTTCTTTTGGTTCTGAGTAGTTTACCCATGCATTTGCTAGGAAAGGGCGCCCCTCTCAGAGAAGTTTGGGAATTTATGATGAAGTCTCAAATTTTATAAACCAAAATCGCCCCTCCTTGCAGTCGTACCTTATGTGCTCTCATTGGGATTTGTGCCAAAAATAAATATCAACATTTAGGTTCTGTTTTATGTTATCATCTTGGGCACCTTCATTATAGGAGTACTTTGCATCAGATTTCATGTAGTTTGAGCTATTCATTAAGTTTCAGTGTTGCTAGTTGAGTAATTTCAGTCATTGTTCTGTCATAACAGCTTGCATAGAATCCATCATTTGAGTTAGGTCTTGAAAGGGGAGACATTGAGAGTATTAAGGATAACATTACTCATTGTTGTAGCATTGTGAACATTCTTATCTAGTGCTTAACTGACAAAAATCTTATCTTGTAAGCTGCACAGTAGTACTGTCAGCATTTCTGCTCATCTTTCTCTTCATATTGTAATGCCCACTGAACAAGTGGAA
Organism: Sequoia sempervirens; assembly: GCA_007258455.2. Classification (NCBI taxonomy): domain Eukaryota; kingdom Viridiplantae; phylum Streptophyta; class Pinopsida; order Cupressales; family Cupressaceae; genus Sequoia; species Sequoia sempervirens. Next base: position 3,368 of record VDFB02342255.1, read on the forward strand.
GAGGCTGGCTTGCCACCTATTTATATTTTGAAGTAGCATTTGTATTTCTTACATCTCCACCATATGGTCACCTCATTTCCTTTCAGGATTGGGTAGCACATACTTGGTGTTGAGTTTACTTTCAGTATTGCAATAGATAGGGATCCTCTGACCATATGCACGCCGTCATCTGGTGCATTCTTGGTTAGGGTTATTTCAGTTCATGCATTGCATTGAGATCCTCTGACCACATGCTAACACCTTGCCCATCTTGGGATCCTGGTGTACATTCTTGGTTAGAGTTGAATTCTGCATTGTTCAACTATTTGCTAACCCTAACGGGTGCATGTTGTTTGTAATTGCTTAAAAAATTGAAAAGAAAAATTGGCTCCTGACATTTCGCATTTAATCCACCAAGGCATTGAAAAGTCCAAGGCTTATGAGTTAACTTTTAATCACTCATAGTCAAGAGGTGAATTACTTCAATCTAAGATAGAAGTGACCTCAACTAAATAGAGGTGTCACCTAACTACCATCAAGCATGAGTTGATGAGGCTTTGGTGACACTTGTGTAAATTAATTCAAGGTGTGCACACGTAATAATTAACTATTTAGATGAGAACAAATAAATATCTTAATCATCCTATGTAAATTTATTAAATAGGTATAATATCACAATTAGAATATAATTTATCCAAGGTGAATATGATATTACACCAACAAGATCTCTTTAATTCTCTAAAATGACCATGATTCTTTTGTATCTACATAATTGTTGATGATTTTAAATGACTGAATGAATGTCTTTAAATAGAACATAACACTCAAATAACACAAACATGTGGTATTTGGCTCGCAATGACTAGTAAAGCGACTACCAATAACTAAATTTGAAAATGTATAAAGCACTTGTATTACCTCTCATAAATTTTGGCTTCATGAGACTAGAGATTTTGTGAAAAGTGGAACACCATTTATCTTTTCACATGTATGGAGGCTAAAAATTGTCCCATGTTTTCTATGCAATGTCTTTGGGTTGACGATGTAAGAAGCGGATTACAATTAAGGAAAATGGATGGTGTAGATTCCTTTATATTAAGGGCCAAGATGTCTTTAGATTTAATCTATTTAGCTAACTCGACCATAGATTTTTACTAAGTAGAACTCATTGTTAGATGTGTAAAATAATAGTAACAAAAGTTTCTATTAATGATAAAAAAAATATGTGACTTATGTTAAAATATTCACATGTTAAAATCTTGACTCATGCTCTCACTTCTTATCCTCCACATATCTTAAACATACACTAACTATTTTTAAATTTACACTAGTCAATTAAAATTGTATAAAAATAATTATCAAATGTTTTGGAAAATCTCAAGTCTTATCATGCCCTCTCTCACACTTTACATGTATTAAAATGGGCTCTAGAAAAAATCACCAATTCACAGATGGAAAATTCACCACCATCAATTGACCATGCAATTTTGCTTGACAGTAAATTTGTCATGGCAGTGAATTTTCCCACAATGAATTGTTGGTGGTGAATTTTTCGTCGGTAAATTGCTGACGTCATGATTCCATGAAGTGACCTACATCTTTTGTCGCCGAGAGGTGCCCATCTGGGCAGCCACGGCGTAGATTGGTCACACCAGTCATCATTTTGTTCATTTTTGAATGATGGGCCCAATGCCAGAAGAGTGTAGTTTGCTACTGTACGACCATTTAGCGCCACTCACATGCCTTGCTTTTGATACATAATTTATTATCCTTACACAACAGATATGTATGTAGGTTAGATCGAGTCTTCCAAAGCAGATAAAAAGTTTAGTTCTTTACTGTCAAAGTCTCTATCAAGTAAAATGATATCTTTCTTTAATCGATGCTTTTTTCTCCACTACCAGTAACTATAGGAAAGCTGCTTTACTGACATTGAAATTTTCGTAAGGAATCCACCGCCCACGACATTGACAATGACAATTGTGATGAGTGATAGATGGATGGATACTGTTGATAAGACTTCTGCTTTCCCCATCTTCTTGACTAACATGTACAACGAATCTTTCATTTGATAGTCTATCAGAATCATTTTCATCTAAAATGATTTTCTCTTCTCTCCCCTCTCAACTGTAATTGTGAAAGATGATGAAATTTATGCTTTTATAAAGAATAGGGGAGAGGGATCTCTCTATGTTTTAATAATTATTTGTTTCTTGTTATCCTAACCTTTTAATTAAATTTTTTTTAAAAATCAATATACAATAATTAAAAATTCATTAACATATTTTACATATATCAATATTTGTTCATTTGTATTTTCGGTAAGTAAAACTTGAATATGTCTTGGAGGAGATGCGCAATTTTATTGGGTATCCATAGGACACGATTATTGAGCATATTGGTAAAAACATATATTAGAGGAATATGTATTGGATTAGTTGTGCAAATTTTTTTTGGTGGTTTTAGTGCATAGTTATTAGGGTGTCTATAAATAGGTATCAAAAAATCACCTTTAAATGAACACTTTTTTATGTTTATGGACATAGCAAATCATCCCACATTCATCATAACTACCCAAAATCTGAAACAATAGATTTATGCTATTCACTTGCATATGAAGAAACCCAATAAATTCATCAAAATCTGATGTACTGTTTATGAGCTTAAGATGCACGAACATAGTGTGGGCAACTAGTGGGAGCTTCCCCCTAGTTACTTGAGATATTTACTCCACTTAGTGCTACTATATTAGCAAAATTTCTATTAAATATAATTTAGAATATTTGTTTTATCATTTTGTTAAATGATTATTCATTCAATTAGAAAACTAGATCATAAATTATAAATATGATTATTTTTAGGATTAATGTTTGAGAATGGAATGGGCATATTAATAGTTGTGATGTCCAAATTTATAATTTGCAACCAAAGTAGGTGTAAGAGATTTTGATTTGATTGGGAGAGAAGATTCACTAGTTGATCATCATGTTTAACACTTCTTCCATTCATTTAGTAACATTGGTCATACCATACATTCTCCATGTTGGCATCATTCCTCAAATCTAATGCAACTACTCAAGTCAACGATTTGGCTACAATGTTACAATTACCTCGCAATAAAAATGCTATACTGATAAATGCTTGTTAGTTTCCTCAAGTCAATAATTTGTTCACCCTTGGATCTTTAAGGAATGCCCTCCCAATGCACTAGGAAACTTTCCTTGATACCACTTGATGTAGTCATGGATGTAGAGTCCAAAGAAAGGACTATTTGATCATGTAACTAGATATAACAATTGAATTAACACATTATAGAAAATCTACTTCTCATTGATTTATTATCACCAAATGATTTAGACATGCAAAATTTTAACACATTATGCATTCGATCGATTTTTTATCAAATTAGATGTCGCATTAGGACCATTCATCAAATAATCAGGTGCACTTTCATCCATTCATTAAATAATCTCATTTCCTAAGGTCATTCATCAAATAAACATTATCATCAACCTTTTAATAAATCAAAAATCCATTTAAATCAAATCCTAAATCATATTCCATCATTTTCTGATTTAAACAAATCAAATATCAAAGTCTTAAAAGTCAACTCACCTAATCAACATTAAATCAGCATAATCATCATTTATTTAATCTAACCCTGATTAAATAATAATCTCACCCACTTGCATTCTCTAGATATCTCCACTTGCACATGAAATTGCATTTAATTGATTTTATCAAAATCTTTTGTTTTCAACTCGGCATGTGCAGCAAATTGGATTTCCCGCTAAGTTTAATCTCCCCAAGTGGACATGTACACCGCAACGAGCATTTATTAGGCTCACATGTTCTGCATGTCCCTTCAAAGGTCAAACTCTCAAGATTCATTGCAAAATTTGAATTCACTTTCCTCTCATGGGCACCTTTCCTCACCCAGACATCCATTACGGACTCACTCATCACTTGACAAGTGTCCTTCTTTCATTTGTCTAATCTTAGTCCCACATTGGTCTCTCTTCAACACTTAGCATTTTGAAAATCTATAAAATAGAAGCTTCAACATTGAGCAAATCCTCCACAATCACTCATGCAAAGTCACTCTCCATTGGAGAACTGATTTTGTTCATCATCACTCCACCATCTTCATAGCATTTTCATCTTAAGTTTGATAATGGATGGGAAAGGTGTCACTTTCAATTGCAACCAAACTAGGAATAAAGTTTTGATTGCTTTTATAATGCACTAGTTGATTATCTTTGTTTATCAATTTGCATGTCATTCATCATAGTCAAGTATTTCATGGGATTTCAAATCTAATGTAGATAAACACTTGACATGATGATGTTATGAAAAATTGTTCTCCATTTGGTGACAAGGTTCACAAAATACAATGACTCATGACCTATCACATGAAAATTACAAATTACCTCAAAAGTTTCCACAGGCTTATTATAGTCTTACATGCAAAGTTAAACTATTATACTATCAACACTCATCTAATCCACTCTATTGTCTAATAAAATTAATTCTAAATTAATTGCTAACTGAATCCCAAATATTAAGTCTTTATTAACTATTAGCTATCTTCCAAATGAATCCAAGAAGTGTTTATATTTTAGCTCCAAGATTTAGAAATGATCCATGTTGGTCGCAAGGTTTGAGAAAAACTTAATGTCCTACAAAACATGTAGATCAATCTAAACTTGATTGTGAAGCTTCAAGAATCAATGAAATTCACTATAGTTACCAAGAGGGAAAGGATTCAATACCAAGTACAAGAACTCTTTTTTTTACAATTGTTTCAATTCCAATCATTGGTCATAAAGTTATGGATTGTAGAAAAGGTCTGGTAAGAAGAAATATTTTTGTTAGAAAAAAAATGTTTGCTCCTTTATTCAATTCCAATATCATTTTTCATAAGTGCAACAAATTTGGACACATTACAAGAATTATAGAAGAAATTTTGTAGTTATTCCAAGCCAAAAATTAAAGGATCTAATTCAATAAATAAAAATAGTGATTCCGAGAAAGTTTGGAAGAAGAAACTATTGCAAGTCTGAGTAGTTGTGTTGCCATTGATGTCAACAAGCCTATGTTGACACTGGCGTCAACTACATATGTTAAGGGAGATTGTTGAGATAATATTATTTATGCTTTGATTAGTTGCATTATGTTGTCATTAGTAAAGCTACTAGTGTCAACCTCTAGTGTTGCTTTGATAAGCTTTTGTCTATGGATGTGCTAGTGTTGAATATGATGAGTATGTGTTTCTAATGCTTGGTTTCCAAGTGATTTTGAGTAAATTTTAATAAAAGGGGAAACCGTGTGTTGCAGTGTTGTTCTTGGTTACATAGAGGTGTTCTAGTTTTTCTTTGCATTTCTTCTAAGTTGAAGATCTACCTATGTGGTTCAGATATGTTGGTAATAAGTTGTCAAAGGTGTTATATTCAAAGTTTTGTTTGCTAGATAGTTGTGTTCAGCAGTGTGTGAACTATGCATTGTAGAGGTGTCTTAGAGAAATGTCTTTGCTTCACATTTCTTCACAGTTGTGTTTTAGGTCTTTCAAATCTAAGGGAGAGTTGATGGTTTTGGTATCTTTCTTTTTTCAAGAGGTTAAATATGGTTTGGTGTTCCAAAGGATGGTCTTTTGAGTTAGTTATAATGTATGATAAAATAGTTTGAGTGTATGAAGCTTGTACATTCCTTAGGTGGAAGTTGTCGAGAAGGAGTTTGTTGGATTTCAAGGTGTTTGTGGATTTTTCTAGATCATGTTCAAGCATGGTGTGTGGTTCACAAGTCATCCTTGGCTTTGAGGATGTGTGTACTCAAATGTTTAATGGTGTTTTCATGGGTAACAACTGACTTGGTGTTTACACTACATCTGAAGCATCTTTGTGGATTATGGAAGCATGGGGAAGCATTCTAGGATAGATTTGGGTCCTAGATAAGGATATGTGAGGTCCGACTCCATTCCTTTCCATCACAACATTGTTTGGGTGTCGACCGACACTAAATTTGCATGTTTGAGGTGCATAGTTGACCTTGGAGAAGGGTTTCAAGGTTGAAGACAATATAAGTATAGGTTGATTTGTTGGAGGATGAAATGATAGAAGTGTAAGATACGAGTGATGTAAAATAGAAGAGTTGTAGAAGTGTGAAATTGAGTAGAGCAGTGTGAGCTTCAAAGTGTTGGATTATTGGATGGAGTGAGTAGAAGGTGTTTGCAATTAGTCAAATAAGGTTGTGAAGGTGTTGGAGCTATTACGATGGATTCTTTGTTGCATTGAGATAATATTCTCTGTGTAACACTTATTTTCTATCTTCTTTATTTTTTACAGTAGCGAGCCTTGGTTGTGAGCCTCTCTAGACAGTGTGTCTTATTCTGGTAGTGATCCTTTGTAACTAATTGTGTAATTACTTATGTTGTGGGCTAATCCTCATCGTTGTTTTCCCTCTTTGGGTTTTCCACGTAAATCTAGTGTTCCCTTGAGCATGGTGTTAAGTTTATTTAGTTTATGTTATTTGCATTTCATGTCTAATTATCACAAAAAAATAAAGGTTTAATGGAAGCATGTGGATATGAATATTAGTGAGGGTTTTGATGTTTGGATGAGATACAACTGATTCACCCCCCTCTCATTTTTCTTGTTCATTCAACAATTGGTGTTAGAGCAAGGTTCTTTGCAGAAAAGCTTAATCGCTTGAGGTAGATCTATGATGGTGAACAACAAGGAGATCCCTATGTTTGATGGCACATTATATGCATTAGGGAAGGAAAATATGGAAGGAAAATATGGAAGGATATCTAATTTACCTTGGATATGATGGCTGGTAATTAGTGAAGAATCAATATACCATACCTACAAATGGATTGAGCACAAGTGATGAGATCAAGGCCTATGAAACAAATGGTAAAGCAAGGTTTTTTCTCTTGAGTAGTCTTGCAGATTCTGAATTATTTAAAGTGATGTATTTGAAAACTACTAAAGAAGTTTGGGATAAGCTATAAAGTATTGATGAAGGAGATGAAAAGGTTAACCAAGCTAAGATGTAGATTCTAAAGAAACAATTTGAGAAGGTGTGAATTTATGAAGATGAAAACATTACAAGCTAAATGCAAAGAATTGATGAAATTGTCAATGCAATTAGAGGTCTTGGATGAAAAGTCAAAGAACCAAAAGTGGTATTAGAGGTCTTCCTAAATCTTATGGTCAAAAAATTTTACTATTGAGGAAGTTTCAAATTATAATACTTACACTAGAGATTAGTTGTATGGTACATTAATTGCATTTGAAATTCAAGAGAATTTGGTACTAATAATGGTACAAAAGTTGAGAGTTCTTTCAAGGCTAGAAAATTAGAAAAGTTTGAACATTCAGATTTAGATGATCTTAATGATGTGGAAGCTAACTTTGTGAGAAGGATAAAAAAGGGCACTGATAAGTCCAAAGGTAAATTACCTTTCAAAAGTTTTAGTTGTCGACAAATAGGTCACTATGATTCAAGATGTCCAAAAGGAGTTGTGAATAATAAGAACAAGGAAAAACAAAGGTAAGATGGTCAAGACAACCTATTATGTTAGAGAAGATGCAAGTACTTATGATGACGAATCTAATTATGAAGATGGTGATGATAATGAGTGCTTGTTCATGGCTTTAAAAGATGAATCTCTTTCTACTAACTCTAAATGATGTGTGAAGGAAATTTCTTTAGAGACAAAGAATAATACTAAAGGTACTTTGGTATCTGAAACATAGATTTTAGGACCCAAAATGCTTGCTCTCTTCCTAAGTTTCTCACCTACAAAGAGAGAGATTTAGATCCTAAAATGCTATATGTTGATTCAAATAAGGACATATGTGATGTGATATGATGTAAATTAACTAAAATAAATGAAATTAACTAATTGAAATTATCTAAAATGAATGAAAAACTAAGATTTTTTTTGAAAACACATTGTGATATGCAAAAACTATGAAATATGAAGAGATAGAAAGAAATATGCAAAATAGAAAGTATAGGGTCAAATTTGAGTGCACCTAGATGATGTGTGAGCTTTCTAAAATGTCTAGAATGTTGATGAAAATTTTGAATTTTTCACAATGGGACTCATTTGCCAAGGGTGGCAAATTAGTCCTCCTACTGTTGAAAAAGTGTTGGGAACTAATTTTTGATAGCCGAGAGTTGATTTCTGACAAAATGAAAGTTTCTAGATTTCAAGTGGGACTCATTTTCTAAGGGTGGTGAATCAGTCCTCCCCAATATTTATGAAAACTCAAAGGTCAACACTACTTCTCTAGATCTGGAAATGATTGAATAATAGCTTGTCAGGATCAATTCTACATAATGGGCTGAAAGTCACTCAAATTGCTTGGATAGATCATGAATTGATTTGAAGAGCCTAGTTGACTTGAAATCTACTTTTCAACACCTTTAAACCTATCAAATCTAAAAAACAAAGGTTGCAAAGACACATGCAAAGGGGAAAAATGTTGGGGGATTAGTGAATAGGGGTTTGCCTTGGTCAAACCCCGCTTTAGTAATTAAACCCAATTGAAATGAATGACATGCAAGAGGAATGATAAATGAATAACATGAAAGTTTTACAAACTTACCACATCCTTGAATATACAAATCTGAAGTGATGTCAAAAGGCTACTCCAAAGTGTTTGAAAGTGCTTGAATTGAAGATGCAAAATGCTTGAGTGCTTGAAAATTACTTGAATTATGAATGCTTGAGTGGATGAGAGAATGGGAGATGTAAAATGAGGTGAAAAATGTCTATTTATACAAATCCTGTGCCCTAGTATCTGTTCATACCTCATCACAGGCTGACATGAAGTGAATTTTTAGTAAAATCTTTAAAGAAATTTAAAATATTTTCAATTTGAGGCCAAGGGGGACTCATTCGCCACCCTTGGCGAATGAGTTCCACCTAGAACCCAAAACCAAGTGTCGGGGAAAATGTCATATTTATTTTTGTTTGTCCAGATAAGACCTAAAAATACACTTAATATAAGAATATGCGAGCATAAAAAGATAAAATAAAGCATGAGAAGGGTGTAAGTAGGGAAAATATGCCTAGAAAAGTGTGAAATCTAGTTACAAGACTTTTCAACACTTCAAAATAGGACTTGTTGATGTATGAAAAGATGATTTTTAGGTGAATTACATTAAATAGAGTCTAGAAGAATGTAGAAATGTCTTACAACACTTCACAACACTTTCACAAGACGTCGTTCTTCGAGTTTCAAAACCAAAATAAGCATGTTCAAGCCAAGATACATCATAAAATTATAGAAACATAGCTACAACACTATGAAACAAGGCCTAAAAGACTATGAAAATGGGAAAGGTCCATTTTACTATGGTACAGTATCTACTTTTCATGCTAGACAACATAAGAACTATTCGATCATTAACAGTGGATGCTCTAATTAGATGTCAAAAGACAAGAGTAATTTTGTTATTAAAATTGAGAAATATGATAGAGGACATGTTAGATTTGGTGATGATTTAGGTGCTAAGATTTATGGAATAGGTTCAATTATTTTTATTGGCAAGAATAATACTTATGATGTTTACTATATCAAGGGTTTAAGGCATAACCTTTTGAGTGTTGAAAAAAATTGTAGCAAGGGATATAATCTTATGTTGTAGGATAATGGATGTGAGACCAAAAAATGGTTCAAAACTATAATTTTTGCTAGAAAAAGGACAAATGGAAATGTTTATCAGCTCAAGGTTGTTGATGGTCACTGTTTTAAGAGGACAATTTTGGAGCATCAATTCAAGAGTTGATTATCAAGAATTTTGAAGCATCAATTCAAGAGTCAAGCATCATGTCAAGGTCTTCATGCATCATGTGTGATTGTGAGCTAACATGTTGATGTATAATTTGTGATCCAAGTTCAAGCATTCAAAGTCATATTAAGTTTCATGATCAAGATCTACATCCATTGAAGCCAAATCATACAAGTTGTAGATCTACACTCCAAGGATTAAACAAGGTTTGGTGAGTTGTTACATTCATTTGTTCATTCATTATTCCCTCATGTTATTTCAATTCATTTCAAATTTTAATTACTCAAATGGGGTCTAACTAAGGCAGACCCCCATTCACTAACAAAACAACATTTTTTTCTCTCTCTTGTGATGTATGTTTTGTAAATTTATGTGAACGAGACTCATTGTCCCAACCTAGTGATTTAGTCCCTAATATATCCTTTCAAAAACATTCAATAGTGTTAGATCTAGGTTTGGAAGATTCAAAAAGATCTTTAAAAGTCCTATAGCAAGACTCATACACCCAACCTAGTGTATTAGTTCCATTACAGTTTTTTATCACTATTTAGTAAATCCTCATCAACTCTCAGAGAACCCATATCCTACCTTGAAAAACCTAAAGTGGGGATAAATTTCCAAACCTAGAATATCAATCTTGGTACAATCTAAAACAATAATTTCCATGGTTTATAGATAGGTCTTGTTTTGGCCTCTCCAATCCTCTTAGTACTTTTATGTTTCATTATGTTTATTAATCTATTTTCATGCTTTCAAGTTTCTAGTGTTTTGTGCATAATTTTCATTTGCAACATTTCATTTTTAGATAATTGAATAGTGCAATAAACAAATTACCTTTTTTAAAATCTAAAAATTACATCTATACATTTCATTCTAGGCCTTTACATTGCATTTTGAGTTTGCATCAATTACCTTTCACAAATGTTAGTATCTATCTTTTCCAAGTTTATAAGGAAAAATTTAGTCAATAAGCATGTTAGTCATTCATTCAATGAATTTCCTAGTTATGAGAGTCTCTGAGTGGAAGAGAGTGAAAATAGTGATGCTTTCCTTAAACCTACTCCCCTCTCTTATCACTCCTATTTGTGGGAATGATGTGATAGAAGAGAACACAAGCATAGATAACCATGATGATCATGATTGTTCTTCTCTCGATACCTCTCCTATTAGTGATGAAGGTATCTTGGTGAAAGATGATATAATTGTTGAGAATCATGGAGGTCTTGTTTGTCCTTCTCCTCATCCCCCTTTGGAACATATCATAATGCAAGAAAATGAGAACATTGACAATAGTAATTCCTTATATGAAGATGATGAAGTAACATTAGACTCCTCTTCACTAAGAGATCATGAAAATAAGGTTAATTATTTTGAGGTTATGCACATTAGATACCCCTTGGAGTACTCTCTCGAGCCTAAAATTACCATTTATCCACCCTCTCAAAAACCACAAGTCAAAACAAGCCTGTCCTTATCCTCGAACCACCTAAGAATAATATTTTGTAGCAACTAAGTTTTAATATCATTGCTCATACATAAAACACTAGGAACAATCCGTAACCAAGAAAAACACCTTCAACATCCCTCCCATTGCCTAACCCTAACTTACCAGGTCTGCCTCATTTTCCTTTACAAAGTGGAAAGGAGTATGATCTTGTTGAACAAAGTAAGAATACTCTTGCTAAAATATAATTATGGGGCCTTATTCAAGCCTCCCCTCATTATCATAACAGGATTCAAAATGCTTTACAAAAAGTTCCTATCCCTTCTAATGTGCAACCAAATGAAATAGAATCCCTGATTCAAGGAATAAATGCTGACACTATTTTCCACCAAAGTGAGTTCCCTTCTTTGGAAGTGAAAAAAAAATGATGCTTTCATGATCATAGCTCAATACAAAAGCACAAGGATAAAGTGAACCCTTGTTGAAAATGGCTCAATCTTAAATGTGTGTAGTGCAAACCTTTTGGATAAGCTTTGTGTTGATAAATCAAAATCCAATCCACCTCTTTATCTATTAGTGGCTTTTATAATGTGGGAAAATGACCACTTGGAGTGATCACATTACCTATTACAAACCTTGATCCATGTTATGTCTAATGATCTTTCATACAATCTTCTTTTAGGTAGACCATGGATTCATGAGATGCATGTTGTTCCCTCTCCCCTTCATCGTATCATGAAATATTTCTACAACAAAAAAGTTCATACAATCGAAGCCGATCCTAAACCATATAGTTGTTTGAACATTGAGAAAGATAAAGAGAATCCTTTGAAAACATTGACACCAACTATGCAAGTAGAACTTATGCAATAGAAGGAAAAAGAAAAACATATTGAGGAAATTAAAAAAGTTATTAGAAGATGATTGGGGTTCCGTAGACTTCAAACCAACATTCATGGGAGAATAGAATATCATAAACAAATATTCAAAAAATGTAAAAGAAAAAGTGGTAATGTCAACACAAATTCAAAAGACCCTTTAAAAGCATCCACCTCAACCACTTTAGCAGAGAAATAAAATTATACAACAAAATTCAACAAAACTGACTATGAACAACCACCAAATCCTAAAGAAATGAAAAAGCTTTATGGAAAAGGTTACAAACTTATGAAACAACTCAAGGATATAGTGGAAAAGGATGCGGTGCTAGAGAATAAGGTATATGTGTCCCTATAGAGCCTAGCATGCAAGAAATAATCCATGGTCTTGGTTATTTTCCTTTGATATAAATCAAACCATCAAACAAACCTTCACTCAATATCAACACTCTAACAAAATATTCCTCTAAAACTAAACTTAATGGTAGTGCATCATAAATTAATAGACATGGTCTTGATTATTATCCTTTGAGAGAAAGGAAACAAAAAAAGAAATCTTCACTTAATGTCAATGTCATCTCGCAAAACACTAATGATTTTATTTTGTTATATTTTACACCCTCCTACATAGAAAATTACAAAATCTCACAAACTAAAGAGTCTTGTGTAGGTATGACACCTTGTACTAAGCAAGAGATATCTTTGTTGCAAAATAAAGGAGCATCCTCTACTTTTGATCAAGAGAGTATCTTGTTGAGACTCCTCTGAGATCATTTTATTTCCCTCCCTCCAAGAACACAAAATAAATTCTACTACAAGAGTTCATTTTGTGCATATCATAGAGTTCATGGTCATTATACTAATGAATGTAAAGCTTTGAGTAATAAAATTCAACATCTTAAGGAGTGTTGTGCTCTTCCTTGTGTTGAAGCACCTAATTCCTCTAATTGATATTTATTTTTACACAAGCATGTTTCTCATCAATCATTTTGGCTCATCCTTTCCTTACACTATGTGGGGGCAAGGGGTTAGGTAGCCTTTTCCTCGTATGCCACCTGTCATTGCCTCTTTTGGCTAGTTGATCACATTTCATGTATATATAAGAGCAAGCTTGGGATGTGGATGAAATGCCTTATGTTGGATCGCATGTGACGTATTGAGTTATGCATTTTGGGGGCAACCCCTTCCCTTTTCATGACATAGCTTATTGGAAACATATGACTTGACATAGGGCTTTCTAAGTAATCTCTCATGTCTTCTACTTTAAAGCAACTGCTCACAACAATGGTGTTGGAAACTACTTTAAAGTGGGGGCATACATCAACACTCACATTTCATTATGAAATTTTCTTTCTTCTTATGATGCATCCTTTTCTTGGTGGTGTCATTGGGTTTGTTTTCCTCTAAGAGTGTGATATTTCTTTGACTTGTCATCTCTTGGAAACATTAAGCACAATGTTCCTTAAGATGAGACCTCACATGAAGTAAGAAAAATCCCTTTGAACATCCCTCTTTCTTGTTGTGTTTCATTTTTGTACTTTATTAAAGTGATGGAGGTATGGCTTTGATATGGTTCCCTGGGGCTCACCTAGTGAAAATCTAGCTTCACTAGCCCTTGTGAGCATGCATTTTCTTTTTTTCCTTATCATAGTCATGGGGGTATGGCTTTGATATGGATCTCTTGGGGCTTTGATATGGATCTCTTGGGGCTTAGCTAGTGGACAACTAGATTCGCTATCCCTTGTGATCATGTGTTTTGTTTGCATAGTGGACAACGTGTTCCACTTGTAAACCTATTTTGGACAAACAGCCTAGACCCAATCCACAGTGCATTGGACAACCAGATGAAGCTTGATCAGTACCATTTTTCTTTTTCCTTTTTCCTTTTTCTATCTTTGATGGTGTATGTTAGTGATCTAGTTATGGCTTCATATATCATTCGCAAGTGTGTTCCTTTGTGCTTATGTTGGTTTTCCATAGGATCTTTATCTTGGGGGCTTGACCACCCTCTTGGTCAGTTTTCATCCTATCTTTCTAGAATTTGTACATTTGAACCCCTCTTGATTATGTGGTTGGCTACATTAGTGTGATTTTGAAGCAAGTTCATCCTCTCACTAAAGTGGGGGCTAAATGTAGTGTAGTAAAATGCATACCTTTGCATTTTCACACTTTTGGGCGGTCTTGCTTTATTTATCCTTATTTATGTCTTAATTAGTCCTATTTTGCATCCACAAGCGCAATAAATTATCTTTTGTGGCCCAATCTCCATGAGCATCAAAGGATAAATGATAATTTAATGATTTTGGTTGTGTCCTTGATTTTTTGGACTGGGACTAAGACACCACCTAGCCCGAATCTTTGTATCCAAAGGTCTTGGGACCCTCTTTTCAAATGCACCTTAAATTGGCACCTTTTTGGAGTCATTACTTGCAGGCTATAAGCCTCGAGGTGACACACGCTCGACTAACATCAAAGGATCAATGATAATTTAATGATTTTGGTTGTGTCCTTGATTTTTAGACTATGAATAAGACACCACCTAGTGAATCTTTTTCCTCCAAAGGTCCTGTGACCATCTTTTCAAATGCATCTTAAATTGGCATCTTTTTGTCCAGTCTGTGCCCTGAGTTTTAAGCCTCAGGATTGACAACACCTAGGGCATCTTAGTCCCCCCTCAAGTTATTATTAGGATTTAATTTCAAATCTTGGAAGAATTTAGCCTCCTTTAATTAATGATTTCATGTGTCAGCTTGTTGTGGTGTAATTTCTGGATATTAAGCATGGATAAGTATAAATACAAGATTCTTTCACTCATTTTTCATCTAGCAAGTTGAATGAGCATTCCTAAGGCAAGTTTATAAGATCAAGAGCATTCAAGAGAAATTCATCAAGCATTTGGAGCCATCATCAAGATTCAAGCATCATATCAAGGATATTCTTGCATCATGTACATGTTTTTTAGCTAACATTTGTGATGTAAGATTTTGATTAAAGCAAGTAATTCAAGTCAAGATCTATCAAGCATTCAAGCATTTCAAGATATACATTCAAGGTATCCATCTCACACAAGTTTGAAGACTTCATAACAAGGGGTTTAACCAAGGAAAACCCCCATTTACTAACAATCAGCAAGTTTTCACTCTATTGTGTGTTTGTGTTTGCAGATTTAGGTTGAAGATCATTTGAATTAAAAAGTTGTAAAGTTGCAAAGTTGCATTAAAAAGTCATCATCTTCACAAAAAGTCACCTACAAGCCATATTTGGAAGTTTCAAGACCTAGGATCTGAGAAGAAGAAAGTGCAGACATTGAGCCTCATGATCACATTTAGAGATTTTGGAAATTCAAGATGGGACTATGACAACAATAAGGGTGTCTTAGTCCTCCCAAGGGTATTTTGCAGATATTCTTTTAGATTATATTCTAACATTTGAAGATTTCGTATTTCCCCCAAAAAATAGTAGTGGGACTAAGACAACAATAAGGGCATCTTATTCCTCCTTGGCATATTTTGATAACTTTTTTGCATTTCTAGAATCCTCATCAAATTTTTAGACTTCCTAGGTGCATACATCATAACTTTCTATTACTTAATTTTGTCATTTGCATTCATCATTTGGCTTGCATTACTAGGTTTTGTGAGTTGAATGTTAAATTGTCTTTTCTGAGCTTTTGCTTGTTGGTGAATCCCTTGAAGCCTAAAGAACCCCCTTAGTTCTTCCTTGTTGAGAATTGACTCACCTTTGTGTTGATAGTCAATCCAATTTAGGGTCCTAGGGAATTCTTGAATGATAATTGGAGAAGAGTGGTGTTACATGACCTAGACCATAAAGCATACATTTTCCTATTGTTCAATTTGATCCTCAAAATGATATTTTTCCACATACTTAGGATTCTTATGATTCTTTTTTGGAGATTCTTCCTTTTCCACATACATCTCTTTTTCTTTCTCTTGTTCTTTTCAAATGGGTTCATCAGATTCATATCCTTATATCAGTATTGAGCTCGAATGAGTGTCTTCATTTACTTTGACATTTGCACTTTCATCCATCTTATTTAGTCACTTGTTGTAGTGCTTGAATGCCTTGCTCTATTGAGAATATTTAATGAAGATTCCCTCATCTGATCTTGCATCAAACTTTCCTAAGTTTTCTTCATCCCCCATGATATAACATTTACTTCCAAACACTCTAAAATATTTTGTAGTAGGATTTTTTCCATACCATAGCTCATAGGGGTCTTTGAACTATTTACTCTTGTTTGTCCTCAATTTAGAATGTAAACTATGGTATGAATTTCTTCTCTCTAGTAGACGTCTCAGAGATTTTCTTCCTTCAACATGGTTCTTGTTTCCTTTTGAACTACCTTGTTTTTCCTTTCCACAACTTCATTTTGTTGTGAGTCCTAGGAGTTGATAAATTCCTTTTATCCCATAATCTTCACAAAAACTGTTAAACTCATTTGAGGTTAACTCACCACCTTTTTCAAACCTTAAACACTTGATTTTATAGTCCATTTCATTCTCAGCCATAAATTTGAATGCTTTAATATTGTTTAGAGCTTCTGATTTTTTTTTGAGCGAGGTCACCCAAGCTATTCTAGAGTAATCATCTATTAACAACATAAAATACCTATCACCTTAAAAGCTTCCTATTCTAGTAGGTCCACATAATTCTGTATGCACCAACTCCAAAGGTCTTGTAGTAGAATATTCCTTGGTCTTGAACTTGTTCCTTGTCTATTTTTCAAATTGAAATTCTTTGCAAATTGCATTGATAGGCTTTGTACTTCATGGCATGTCCCTCATAGCTTGAGTATAGTTGATCTTCACTAGGCTATCAAAATTGATATGACATATTCTTCTATTCCACAACCAAATTTCATTTATTTGAGTCATGAAGC